>JAHZMY010000168.1:0-10084 GCA_027743915.1 Seira sanloemensis
AAGGAGCACAAGATTAGCACATGATGGTTCGTAGCAGAGAGAGCGCATTTGTCCCAAAAAGACGTGTGCTAATCACGCGCTCAATGTTCAGCGCATTGAGCGCGTACTGAGTACGTTCCTAGCACGTCATATGCTTTTTGTTTTGACTTCAATAAATAATCCAACTCATTGTCAAAATTTCAAAATAAAGTGACAACAAATTTATTAATCTATCAAATTACAATTTAAAAAGAAAATTATCGTTGTATTGTATGTCTGCTGGCATTTCACAGTAGAAGTGCTGAGCTTTAAGGTTGTGGCTGGCGTTTGCTGACATGTAGACTTTACTGAAAACAAAACAAAAACATTACAAATTACAAATTAGATGCTTGTGTGGGTCAATTTGATGATGCATAAATTAAAATAATGGTTAATATATAAGTTTTCATACGTAATTTTATCCAGTACTCGTAGTGTCCGCCTGGCATCCGACAAAGGCACGTTGTTTCGTCGAATCTGAAAGATCGCAATACACGTAGTCATCAACAACAGTCCAACAATTTATGACTCTACATAAATCTCACTGATGATAAATTAAAATTCGAAATAAAATTTAAACAGTATAAATACTTATGTAGAACATCGACTTACTTGATTTTCACTAAATCCTAAGTTGTCCATACTCGAAACGTCCAGGGAAAGCTGCTTCACAAACCTCATTTACGTTGAAAACTCAAGTTCAATTTTACATTATTTAAAACTTAAAAGTTCAACTTAAAAAGTTCAAGCTGCTCCAAGCGATGATGAAATGTTTACATAAAAGTAATAGAAAACTTTAGTGCGTACAACATAATACAAGCAGCAGTTTCTCAGTTGCGCTTACAGTGTGCTCAATACGCTCTGAAATATTATGCGCTCGTATCGCTCCCAACATGCGCTTTTTGTTCCAAGCGCATGAGGAGAATGTCAAGTCATTATGGAGCAAGCTGAGCATATGCTTATTCTGTGCCTGGTTGATTGGGATTGTATTGTTTCCTTTTTCATAAAGGTCTTTAATGCAAAAGCCAGCTAAAAACCTGGCCCAAAATGCGGTTTTCTCTTCACCTTTACCTGCTGGCAAGCATCCAATGTTGCACCTGATCCAGACAGGAGTTTTTTTTGAAGTGCTTTTTATAATATATTTTGTAATATCATCATTACATTATTTATGCATGGACGGATAAACGAAGTAGCATTTAAGAGTGCTGAGCGAACCTAATAGGTCTTTTCCGTGCTTTCACTTAATAAATTCAATGCTTTTACGCGGAGCAGCCTAAAGCGAGAGGAAAGCTGGGCTTTTTGTCAGTGGCGATGTCGTAATATTAAATTGTTTCCCTTCCTCATCATCAGCCGAATTCGATTTATTGTTTTGCTGTGCTTTTAGTGTGACGATGAGATTGAGATACCATCATTATATTTCTCCTGTGTGTGAAAGCTCAGGGGAATGAAAACATATCAGCTAACACTTTACAAAAAAATGTTTTAAATATGATGTGACGTTAGACTTTCTCGGGGAGTATATATATTCGCAGAAAAGGTGTGAAATTCCTCTATAGGAAAATGTTTAGACAAAATTTGAAAAGGGAATAAAAAATCTTTCATCATGAGACGGTCATCCATCGCACTCAATTTCACTCGTCGTTGAATTATTGTTCAACTTCTACTATAGACACGACTTTTGTATGTGCATTCTGCAATCTCAATAATTGAACATTTAGTAATCTCATTATAAGCCTCAATTTTTACTTAAAAAGACCTCAGTGCTCTGTGCTCTTTTCCTACAACAGCTATGTATTATTAGGCTATCTAGAAAAGGTAGCCGCTCTTTGGGCGAGAATGGACTGACTGACTTGTGAGTAATTTGAGTAATTGTATTCATCTCTCGTATGCAAATTGTTTAATTAAAAACGATGGTCCATGCCCGGTCTACTCTGAAGACACTATGTTAATTGTCATAATCTCTTGTCAAGTGAATAATCTCTGGCCTCCCTTGGAGGTCTGAAAAGACTTATGGGCTCCAATACACTAAGGATATTGTTTCTAACGAATATCCGTTGTCACAAATGTATACGTATGTAATGTAGTTGGGTGTCACTTTTTCCCGTGTCCTAAAAACGACATTGAATTGAAATTGAAAGACATTTTGGTAGTATTTACGTCCACTCTATCGCATCATATCATCATCGATTACCGTCTAACACATAAATGGACAAGTTTATAGTCCGAGGCGTTCATTCGCTTCCTTCGACAATGAGTGAAACAAAGTTTTTTTATATATATATTAATCGATTGAGCTCAATACATGTGTGTGCACACACAAGGGAAATTATTTTTTGGAGTGTTGTGTTAAGAGTTACTCACCCCATATCAATTGAAGATGAATTTAAAAGTGGATAATATCTACAGCTTTTTCTTACCTTTATGAAAAAGTGCTACCAGACTAGTAAAGTAGTAATGAGAATAATAATAGTTTTTTAAAATGATTGATGCGTAAGAAATATTGTGTTGTATTTGTAATGAATGGGATCTGACACCGAGACGAAGGGCGTCGACAGTTTTATGCAATAACTTTGGTGAAATGTTAGTCACGTTAATTAGAGAAAATTAAGGCGAGAGGAAGAAATACAGTGGAATCGTGGTGGGGAAGGTGAAGCAGTAATAACACCGAGTTGCTACATCAATGGCAAGGCACACCGTTGCCAATTCTTATGGTGGTTATGTGCACATTCCATATTCGTTATTAGTGCTTGCTATCTGCCTGACGCTTGCAGAAAGTGCAGCTTTCGCTCGGCCATCAGTGGACAAGGAATATGGAAATGGTGGGTCTACCAGAGAAGCAGCACATTAAGCATTTCAAAATTTGAAGTAAATATGAGACACTTTTCTTTCTTGTGATTCCAAGATTCCACCGATAATTCCAAAGATTCTGGACAGAACATAGCCGGTACTTACGCTGCATCATGGTTCGCCATCATCTACAACGCTAAGTTTTCTAGTATTACTGGTATCCTTCCTGGCCTTGTGCGGAGCTGGAGGATGCTGCGGAAAAATTCAGGCATGTTATCATGAGTAACCACTTGAGATAAATATTTTCTCTATGTAAATAGTAATGATGGAAATTGATTCTGCAGTGGTTTGGCCGGAGTCGGCAGGAAGCTCCGTTGTCGTTTTCAAACCCGATGACGGAGCCGGGCTCAACAATGATGGTGCCCATATCCCAAATAGACGTAAGGGCATTGGAACTGGACCCGATTGTGTTCGAACCACTTCCCACCGTACAAGATCTCACCCCTCTGACCAACAAAATCCAGCATGGTGACAGGTTGGGTCATCCCGGCACACACAATCCAGTGATTCCAATTGTTCCGTTTAGTGCTGATGATTCATCCGTGTATGCTCACGATTGGTTTGGTGAGTTGATGCTAAAATCGAGTGAAATTTACTGCGAATCTTTGGTAGCTAGTAGGAAGAATAAGAGCATGAGGATAATCGCCAGTTAAATCTATCTATTTTGCAGAGGAACCTTTGAATAATTTTCCGCGGAGTAACGTTGAATACTTAAAAGAAATCGGAAAGGGATGGTTTGGCCAGGTAATACCTCAACTTTACGAATATTTTGTTGCATTTAAATAATTTTCCGCGGAGTAACGTTGAATACTTAAAAGAAATCGGAAAGGGATGGTTTGGCCAGGTAATACCTCAACTTTATGAATATTTTGTTGCATTTGACTTTCCAAAAATGTATATTACTTTATACTTTGATCCGTTTATGCAGGTAATAGAAGCTGAAGCTCGGGATATTGTGCCTTTTGCTAGAAAGATTCGCGTCATTGTGAAACTTTTGCGTGAAGATGCAAATGGAATCGAGCAAATGCGCTTTTTAGACGAATCTCGCATGTACAGGGACTCAAATCATGGGAATATTTTAAAGCTGATGGGCTACTCGATAGAAAAGTTGCCTTTTCTGTTGATAATGGAGCATTGTCCGCAGGGGGACTTGAAGTCCTTCTTGATTTCGAACGTAATCCGAGCCGAAATGTTGAATGGCCAAGGCACTATCGTGAAAATGGCTTTAGGTAGTTAAAATGATTCACATGCTTTTACTGTATATTTTGGTGTTTCTAACAAATTATGAATATTTCTGTACGGCAAACATTAGACGTTGCAAAAGGGTTGGAATGGTTGCACAACGCTGGATTCGTTCATCCTGATCTGGCAGCACGAAATTGTCAAGTTGGAAGCGAAAATAGAGTAATCATTGGCGACTACGGTCTTGGCACTCAAAATTTCAAGGATGATTACCACTGGAATTCCTGCGCGGCCATTCCATTACGCTGGACTGCTCCAGAGACTTTGCACTGCACGTCAACTTTAATTCAGATATTGAAGGCAAATACTAATAAAAGAATTTCCTTTATACCATGTCGCTAATTGCATATAACCAATGTGACATTTTATCTCGGCAGGTCACCGAATCTTCCAACATTTGGACTTTGGGGGTTGTCGTATGGGAAATTTGCGAGTTTGGGAAACTTCCATACTTTGAACTTGCCGACGACGAGGTGATCAGCCGCGTCATTGTCGACAAAAATTATTTCCTCGGTCGACCCACCTTGCCTTGTATGTCGGGTAAAGAAGAGCTATACAGAATCATGTCTTCATGCTGGGAGCCCGAGATCGAGAATCGCCCTAGGTTATACACTATTGTGCGTGAGTTAGAAGAACTCCACCGATCTTTTATTGCATCTACCGTTACATCTCCATCTCAGGATGAATTTGATTCGAAATGGGAGCAACTAGCCAACAGGACCAATTCAGAGGAGGAGAAACGGCGCAAGAAAAATGTCAGCTTTTTAGATTTGGAGAAACATGTCAGAACTCTAGAGCGCAGTTCCTACGAGTCTGAAAATGAAATGGGTAGGAATTCAACGTCGTACACTATGGATTCGGGCCATTTCAACGACTCAGATCCGAGCAAAGAATTTATCGAGGTGGCCGACCAGCAAAAGGACGACGACGAAGAGCAGTGGACAAAGAAAATCGAGAGGGGAGATATAACACAGAAAGTACGTCATCCATTATCATAATATCAAAGTTACCTACTTTAGTTTCATGCTATCGCCATATACATAATAATGTATGCTTCCTTTTGCTTAGGTACTGGAAAAGTCCCAGAGTGTTCAGGATCTGATGGTACTAACGCATTTCGAACAAAGCGACGACCTCGACAGCTTACTCTTTGTATCATGTAAAGAACCTCTCCAGTCTTCCATTACTGATCAAAATGGGAAAAAAGTTGCAAACGAATCCGTAATGAACAGTAGTAATAATAGTAATAGTAGTGGCAACAGTACGCTTAGAAAAACATGTAGTGAGCCAGCGATTGATTCACTCTCGCTGGCCGAATCTAGTCATACCCTCACCCCGTCGAATATATGCTACGATAGTTGTAGTAGTCAGAATTCAACGTTAGTACCTCAAGAAGACCAAAGTAGTACTATTATGCTGTCTCCACCGGATGTGGGCACTACACCCAACCGTACAGGAGTTGATATCAATGTCATATCCGCCACTCCAAATCCTCCCGTTGAGATAAATTTGGTGAAGGCGACTCCATCTCCTTTGGAAAAGACAGACTCTGCAAGTAACAAAGGCGTTGATAGCCCGACCACCACTCCCGCTTTTAAGCCGGCACAGAAAAAGTTGCTTTTCAACTTTGACTCTTGCCTTAGTCCAGCATCCAGGGGTGAGTTCCGGCAGCGTCAGACCAGCACCCCCGTCAGATCTGGGTCAACTCCTTCGCCACGCATATCAGACTTTGAAGACGATGGACCACGCAATGGTGATGAGGAGGATGTTTTTGAAACCTCTTCAGGATATTTTATGGAGGGAACTTTTGGTCTTAGTCCAATCAGTCAGCATTACGTATCTACCGATAGTTTTCCTGGCGTTAATACAGATAAACTGTGCAAGAGGTACTATCCTGGCAAAAGACTACTTTCATTTTCCTTTTGTATGATTCAGTCGACAAATTTTAAACATTGCTTTTTAATATTTTTTGCAGTGATTCATGGACTACTTCTTCGGTGACGTTTGGAGCAAGTGACGACCACGAGCTCGGATCATATCAAGGCGTGAAATCTCAACTGCAGGAAATTTCTCGTTTGAATCAAGTGGATGAAGAAAGCGAAAGCAAAGATGCCTTTAATGCAACGGTTGTAACAAAGGATTTGAAGCCTGTCCCTCGAAGAGTCCTTTTCCAAAATGGAAGCTCCGATGATGGCATAAACGGCAAAGAGGCGGATTCAAAAGCCAACGCAGGTTTTATGCAAACGTTTGGCTCAAATGGAACAGTTACGAGAGTCAATGAGACTGTTGATAGCGAACCAGTGGAAGAAAATGATTTTTGGAAGCAGCAGTTTAAATCTCTTCAAATGGCTGCAGATAACACCAAAAAGCTTTTTCAAACTGGATTAGATGAGAAAGGTAAGTAAAATAGAATTGATGAAGTAATAGACCGGTAAAGATGTATTAGATAATGTGCAATTGATAGCATGTTTCATTCATTATTATCAACAGATTTAAACTTGACGGGCAATGAGGACAACAGAAAATTTGTCGAAGATATTGAAGCTGACGTGGAAGAGCTAGGAAGTTTAGTTTTGCATGATCTCGAAGAACCGGATTCCCTGCAGATGGTCATAAAAGAGACCAGGGAAGCAATATTTTGGAAGCAGCAGTTTAAATCCCTTCAAATGGCTGCAGATAACACCAAAAAGCTTTTTCAAACTGGATTAGATGAGAAAGGTAAGTAAAATAGAATTGATGAAGTAATAGGCCGGTAAAGATGTATTAGATAATGTGCAATTGATTATCAACAGATTTAAACTTGACGGGGAATGAGGACAACAGAAAATTTGTCGAAGATATTGAAGCTGACGTGGAAGAGCTAGGAAGTTTAGTTTTGCATGATCTCGAAGAACCTGATTCCCTGCAGATGGTCATAAAAGAGACCAGGGAAGCAATCAAGCCAGACGCTGGAGTCAGCGCAAAGTTAGCTTTTGAAAATAGGAAAAGTGAGGAATCCGAATCTAGAAATGAAGAGTCTCATGAACCAACCCGCTCAATGACCTCCGAAGTGGATGAATGTGAATCTCATTTGTGGGAACTGAATAACTCTATTGAAATCCGAAAGGGGAAAGAATCACAAAATCAAGCTCCACTCGAATCTCGTGGAGAAGACGAAGTAGTAGAGGCTATAAGTACAGAATTCGTCCCATCAAAATGGAATCAGAGCTTGGTTCCAAGTCGGTCTGCGATCAAATCTCCAGAGCAGCCTACAAAGCCTTCTGGTATGAAAAAGTCTGTATCCTTTGAGATGAAGAAGACGCAGTTAGTTTATGAATATCCTCCTCCACCGGTTGCTAGTGATTCCGAAGAAGAAGACAAACTCGTTGTAGCCAAAGCTCCACTTCCTTCAGTTTCAGTGGCACCGGCGGCAACATCGCACTCCCACTCACATCCTCTTGCGTCGTCATTAGGTAACATTTGTAGAATTTTCTGGAAAATTGAAGGTAGCGTGTGTGCTAAAACTTGGAGTGTGTTGCAAAATTTCAGATTGGGAACTGACTCAGGAGGAGCTGGAAAATGTGGAAATGAACCACGAAAGCTGGGATGATGAGGTGGTTCCCCAACCTGGCGATCCAATGGATGTATATCGCATATCAGGCTTTAGTAAGTTTGTGGTGACATTCACTGTTTTTTTTATTTTACTGATGGATTTTTTATTCCAATCTTTTTTGTGGCCACAGACGAAGACGCCTTCCAGATTCGCCCATCAACCGAGCCATTCGTGTTTTCCCCAATTTCCGCTACCCCGTCAACGCTTGGGGAGCTACGGCATACGAGAGATAGACTGAGGTTAGATTTGTCCAGGGGCGAGGCCAACTTCCTAGATGATGACTCCAACAAGTCATCCAACCCTGCCAAGCTGGATTCGGGTGTCGGCTCCAGTACAAATGTGTCTCCCTTCAATAATTGTGATATACTAACCAAACGAAGCAATTCAGGTGATTAGTAATATAATTTTTAGGTTACAGTTATTAGATTGTTTTGAGTATCATGAATTGTATTATTTATTATTTAGTTCAGTATTTAATTTAAACCATCTGTGTAGCAACTTTGATATTTTTTGGCGAATTAGAGAGGAGTTAAATTAAGTCCTTTTATGTGAGAAAATGCACAGTAAAATTATTTTACATGGGACGATAAACGTACTCACCGAATCCTCAATAGCGTATTATCTGAAACTGTATTGCATTTATTTTCGGCGCGTTGAACAATATTATTATTATTACTATTATATATTTCCGAACCCAACAAGTCATTACGAACAAAATACCTATATGTATTTAACATTTTTATTGTCTCACATACTCAAATTCGATACATTTCTCAAGTTTCCTATATTACTATTATATATTTCCGAACCCAACAAGTCATTACGAACAAAATACCTATATGTATTTAACATTTTTATTGTCTCACATACTCAAATTCGATGCATTTCTCAAGTTTCCTAAACGTTTCAAAATGTGTCCTTCTAAAATTCTTAAAGATTGTTCGTAGTGGTGAGTGAGTGTAAAGCTATTAGAACGCGAGAAGCGTTACCGTATTCAGTCAGTAGTTGTGCAATGAAAATTATTTTTGTTTAAAATTTCTTTTACTTTGGTTTATTGATTTAATGCAAAATATTCGTGCACGCAAAGAATTGGTCTGTTAAAATCCTTCGTAAAACATTGCATAATTCATGTCAAAAACCTGGTTATTAGTATGGAGTTTAAATGATTTCGTTTAGCAGCTCTGTGTCGTTTGAAAACAAATTATTTATTATTGAGTAATGATATTTATTTGTTATTAATTTGCATCAGTATTATATTATAACAACTACGACAGTCATAATAATACAGCATACATATAAATCAAAAAACCACATACACCGTTTCAAAAACTCATTTAATATGAATAAATAAAAAAACGTTCTATAAGCAAAGCTGATGCCTTCTTGTTGCGAGTTGCGATTCATTATGCATAACATTAATTGACTATTTTATGAAAAGTTTTAAAAAACATAATAGCGTAATACGTACAAAATTATTGGAAGATTTTTTTAAAACTCTCATACCACTTTCATTTCCCATTTGACTTTTATAACAGCAAAAATTGCTAAACTCAAAATGAGTTGCAGATCCAAAATGTACCAAAATGACAATAACAGCAAATTATCAGTACTTTGTAAAGTAACAAAACATATTTAAGAACATTTTTTCACTAGTTTTCCCCCTCTCAGTCAGTTAAAACAAAAGTGCATTATGTAAAGGGAAATTAAAATCTAAAAATTCTACAGATAAAATCTCACCCCTCCCAGCCTGTTACAGCTTTTTATTTCTACGTGTACATTCATATTCTCTTAATTGCATTACTTTTAGTAAATTGTAATAATAATAGTTATCGTAGAAATGATTAGCAGAAATACAACAACTACTAAAATTGTTACAATAATAATTTTTGTCGAAGTACATCCTTAATAGTTACAGTTACGATACCACAGTGCAGCGCGATTCTCTGCGATTTTTACCTTTTCCCTAACAATACTTTATTTTTTGAGTGGACTAGATTGATGAAAGGAAGACATAGCCGTGTGATGGTACTTTCTCATTTTCATGTGAAGTTTTAGAAAAATCCTTGCTCGGCTGCAGTCATTCATTCGTCTCCTGCCGGAGCATATTTTTTTGGCATTTATTGTCTCTACGTAGTTTGATCACCTGCTAATTTTTCAAGTCCGTTAGAAGCAGCGGTAGCGTTTTCACTTGACTTATAATTGATTTTTTTAAATATTATGACTTGCTTCCTTTCAAACTACACAATTTAGTAGAAAAACACTCACGTTTAATAGGCGTTTGCGACTTTGCCAAGCACACAAGTCGAGAAATTCCATCGGTGCATTGATTCTTCACGTCAGAATCGCGTTCCTTCTTCTTGCCTAATCTCATTACTGTCCAGAAAA
>JAHZMY010000169.1:0-11017 GCA_027743915.1 Seira sanloemensis
AGTCAATTAATTTACTTAAATCATTGTATAGGTAATTAATGTAAACTGAAGCTAGGAGTAGTTTACGAGTTTGAAGTTCTTCAGAATGGCCCTTATCGGAGCGTAAGTACCGAGATCTGCTTTTAAATCACATAAAGTGTGTTATATTTGCGCTGTCATTATATGATTTACAAAAATTACTGAATTGTTATATTGTTTTATTCCTTTTTTCATTAATAAGCTTGTGCGCGCGGCAGGGTATTCGATTCGGCTACGCCGGATTGCAGCTGCAGCAACAGATTAAAGCCGTTCCTCGCAAATGGTACATAAATTCGAATTGTTTAGTGTTTAACGTTTGTCTTGATTATTGGTCATTATTTTGGGATCTGCATAAGCTAATGAATCAACCTCTCCCTAGGTTTAGTACAACATCGCGTTACGAGTCCACAAACCAGCCATTGAGTCAAAATGAGGATTATTGGGATAAAAACAAACGTCTGAATCGACCTACGTCTCCACATTTAACAATCTATCAGTTTCAATTAACGTCCGCTCTGTCAATCACGCATCGTGGAACTGGGTTAGCGCTGTCGGGTTTAATGTCCGCATTTGCAATCGGTAAGTTCGGGATCCTTTCTCTCATTTATTTTGACTTCCGGCTTTTTTAAAAGAGTATGCAATGCATGTCGGAAAATTAATTTCACATTATTCTGTTGCAGGAATGCTAGCACTTCCACATAATTTCCCTTTCTACTTCCAAATGCTTTGCTCAAGCTCATCTGGAGGCGCTTGTATTTTGGCAGCCAAATTCTTGATTGCTTTCCCATTCACCTTCCACTTTGCTAATGGCGTTCGCCATTTGGCCTGGGATTTGGGGAAAGGGTTTGAACTCAGAGATCTCTACTTATCTGGATATACTGTTCTTGTCACATCATTGATCTTAGCTCTGGCGTTAGCTGCATTGTAAGCAACGATGTCAGTTACGTTACAGTAGTATTTGAAACATGTACGCTATTTATTATTACACAACTAAAAACGACAGGTTCTGCTGTTGTCTATGCAAATATTTGATGGTAATAATGAATGAATGATTCTTGATTGCTTTCCCATTCACCTTCCACTTTGCTAATGGCGTTCGCCACTTGGCCTGGGATTTGGGGAAAGGGTTTGAACTCAGAGATCTCTATTTATCTGGATATACTGTTCTTGTCACATCATTGATCTTAGCTCTGGCGTTAGCTGCATTGTAAACAATGAAGCAAAGATGTCAGTTACGTTACAGTAGTATTTGAAACATGTACGCTATTTATTATTACACAACTAAAAACGACAGGTTCTGCTGTTGTCTATGCTAATATTTGATGGTAATAATGAATGAATGTTCTCTGCCGCTTCTTGGAAAACAAAATTAATGTATGCTACTAATCGTAAAAAATTGTGCGCGTCGATTATTTATTTATTAAATTAATGATGGTGAAAATAAAATTAATTAATATACAAACGAGAAGTAGAACAGAGTTTATCAAGCTTATAAGGCATTTAAAGTCACAGGCGATTTTGCATAATACTTACATTTTTCCAGGTTAGTTCGTTACTTTTGATAAAAACTTCCCAAACTCATCTTTTCTTCATTTTAGTACTTAGAAATAGCTTGTGAAAATGTTAACGTTAATCATTATTGTAGCGAAAGGATGTCAATACATCTAATATATCAATATCAAATGCTTTACAAAATGTGAATGAAAAATTACAATTATAGCTTGTTTTTATGTTCGTAAAAGTATTTTAATCTTCATCAGAATCTTCTTCGCTACTGTCGTTTCCTCTTCCTCTGATTGTACGAAAAACCGGACGTTTCTTCACCTTCAAGTCTGGAGGCTGAAGTTTGTCGCCCTCGTAGTCGATACCATCCAACTTTGCCAGTCGCCACTCGAGCATTTCGGTTTTGAAATCATCAACGCCTCCAAGATCTGTAAATCCGATGATTCTGTCTACAACTATAGCATCCTTCAAAACCAAGATAGTGGGGAGAATTTGGATCTTCAACCGGTCGGTCAGGAACGGTGACTTTTCGGCGTTCAGCTTGACAAAGCGAGTTTCTATGTGATTTTGTGCGATGATTTTGAGGTGCTTATCGACTATTTTACAACGTTCCGTGGCGTCACGAGAAAAATGGACCACGACCCGCGCCGACTTCTTGCTGACATCGAAAAAGGTCTTCTCATCTGGAATTTCTTCGTATTCACCATGACCCTTCTTTCTCCATTCAACCTTTTGAGCTGCTAATTGTTTCAATCGCTTCATTCGTTCCTCCTTCAACTTTTCCAATTCGTCTGGATTCTGAAGACGTTCGATTTCTTCATCAACCTGCTTTTCAATTTCCGCAGTGGCTTGGGCAACTGCCTGACGAAGCTGCGTTTCAAACTTGTCCATTTCAAGGCGGCGACTTTAGATATTTCCTTGACCTATTAGGTAAAACCAGAAAAGAAAAAAATGTGTTTCAGTACCTCAAGTTGATACTTCATACAAAATAGCATCCGAATGCGAACCGATAATATAAACACTAACGCTAAAGGTCACGTTTTCATAAGATATTTGCTTCCAATATTCAACAAGTTGACCGACCTACAGCTACAGACAATGATTTTAATCAATACTTAAATATAGTATTAGAGAGTCAATACAAGTTGACATAGACTGCCACTACTTTAAAACACGAGGCTTCAAGAACGCCTACGTCCTCCGTTTACTGCCACGTGCTCAATTATTTCGTGTGTGGGAGGGCGATCTTGATGATATTGTTACTGGTGCCGTACGTAATAATAAAATAGGCATTTATTTATGAATGTAGGTCAAACAGAATTCAAAATATCCAGTATCTTGACGCTGCTCTTCTTCTTACGCTTATTTCACTTGTATAAGTTATTAACTGATGATTTTTATTACAATTTATTACAAACCTTATTAAGATGATGTCACCAGAGAGAATTTTTATGTCCTTGCAAAGAAGAGTAGATTAACAAGAAAGGAACACCTGACTGACTGACCGCTCGCTCAAAATATTCGCATCAATCAACATAAGGCTCACATCAGTCCCAAAAGTACAATGAATTTGAATGACTGTACTTTTTACTAAAAGTAGTACATAAATGCTGTTGTTGCACCGTATCCAAGATCCTCTCAAGATATTTACCTGCACACCACAAGATTTTGTATTAGAGATTCCCACGTAGCCCCTCGCTGATCAGAATGTGTACTTCACTTAATCATTTTTGTGTTTGAAATCAAATCTGTGAAACTTATATGTATTTTATTGTGTTCAACGGTGGAAAAATAATTATGTAATTTTGATAGCGGTTATTTGGTTAAAGTTTCATTTAACCCCAACTATGATAATGCGATTGATATCATATGAATGGTTTGGCAGATGCCCTGACACCACCGACACAATTGCTCTAAATCAAGTTCCTCGTTGTTTCTGATTTGACGGGGTTTAAAAGTGGACGAATAAAAATTAAAAACGTTTGGCAGCCGAACGCTGTTTGGGAACATAGCTAGATTAAACGAGCATGTCAGTGGAGCTGCCTGGTTGACGGATCCCTAGTACCACCTCACGTCTTATCTCCTCCAGTTTTCATTCCATACTCTGGAACATATTTACTTCAAATAGCTGATATAAAAGTGCAAAACATAATGGCAGGACAAGGCGAAGACCTTCTTACTGCTGATGACACGGTCGACAGTTTAAGTACACCGATGGAAGGACTTAATATTAAGGATGGAGACAAAATCGCTGGCGGGGGCTCCGTTGAAGGCGATGACGGTGAGACTTGGATTGACGTTAAAGACTTGAAACAAATGAGTCTAAGTGAGATCCAAAACCTGAGGACCAATAATCAGAGCAATAAGGAGCAAAGACTAGAACATGCAATTACAAAGGTAAAACCAAATCAATGATATTTGTTTAATGATGATATTCAATTGAATATAATTATTGTGTTTAAAAACACGTTGTTTTTTCAGGTTGTGGTTAGAAGACTGCCTCCAAATATTACCATTGAAAGTTACCTAGAAGAGCTTAAGGAAGTCCCAAACTATAACTACATCAGTCTTTTACCACATAATGAGGATTTTCCATCGAGTAAGAGTCTTGACTTTTACTGCGTATTTAGAAGGCATAATTACCATTAGCACCTGAATATAATGCTCGTTTTTCCTATAATACGCAGGCATCGGCAGACGGAGTTCGATTTACATCAATTTTGCGACTGAAGAAGAGGCATTCTGGTTTAAAGAAAAGTACAACAACATGAAATTTTATGATGACCGGGGAAATTCTTATATAGCGTGTGTCGACTTTTCCTTTTTCCAAGACGTGCCTCCTACGACTAATGAAGATAAAATAGATGAGTCAGGGACGCTTGAGGAATCAGAAATCTACAAAGATTTTTTACAAAAGTTTGAAGAAGATCCCTATTGTTTTTCTATGATTCGCCCAGACTATATCCCAACCCCAGAAGCAATGCTTGAAGAAATTCTTAATAAAAAGCTTGAAGGTAGGACGCTTAATTACTGATTATTTATCCAAAATGATGAAAGTAGAGTTAGTAGAATGGTATTAAATGGATATGCTATGGTTTGCAGTGCCTGAAAGCACGCCCCTATTGCAATATTTACGAGAACGAGAGCTTAAAAAGGAAGTTGCAAAGAAAGATCGCGAGCTAAGGTTAAAAGAAAAAGATGCTGTAAGAAAAAAGAAGAGAGAGGAGACTTCTAGGAGGCGACAAAAGGAGAAAGAGGAAGCAGCCAAACGAAGGCAACGGGAGAAGGAAGAAGCTTCTAAACGGAAAGGAAGTGGTGAACAAATTCCAGATCAGATTGAGGTACATACATAATTTTCCTTTGGCTTTCATTTCCCTTGCCGTTGTTTTGTTAACAATTATGTTTTTATAATTTTTTTAGGAAAAAGATAATAGTAGGAACGATAAGAAAAAAGAACGCGAAAGGGAACGGCAAAGAGAGCGTCACAGGGAAAGACGATTGCGTAGAGAGAAAGCTGCGGCTGAGAAGGAAGCCCGCAAAAATGACAATACGAATCCTACAAACAAAGAGAAAGCCACTAGTCAATCCGGAAAAGAATCATCAAAGCCAAAAGAGGCAAAGGCGGATCCTAAAAAATCTTTTTCGGGGACCGTTACGTATTCCAAGACTGGAAACCCAACGAGATGGTCTGAAAATAGCGGACCCCGACCCAGAAAAGTAAGTGGTATAACCAGTAGACGTTTATAAACAAACATTTTCATAGTAAGTAATAACCACTTCGGTATTATAATTTAGGAAGACAAACAGCAAAAGCCGGATTCAAAGAAATCTCAGGACGCCGCAGGCACGGCAGGGGTAGATAGTTCCGGTAGTCAGGGCAAGGTCGATTTAATAGATAAACTACCACTCGAAAAGGACAAGGATCCCTCCTCATCAACCAAATCGGCTTTTGGAAAACCATTTCCAGTCAAAGAGTCAGCAAAAGACTCGGCAACAGCAAATGTTGCTGATAACGAGGCATCAAATAGTCAAAGTCAGAAGGACTCGGATAAGGGGCTCAATTCAACCTCTGGCGAAAAGAAAGCAACGGTCACGGAAGGTGGTGTCTTACCTGTGAAGAGGAGGGTGGTCAAAAAAGTGATAAAGATAAAGAAAGTTGTAAAGGAAGGAAATGAGTGATCCTACGCCAGCAGCCCAACAGGATTCTGGTGAGCAAAAGACTAAAAAGGTGATAAGGGTGGTAAGGAAAAGCTCAAAGCCTGATGACGGGAGTACTGGTAGTAGTAGTAAGCCCAGCTCATCAGCACCAAAACCCGAGACAAATGTTGACAAAAAGGGCGACGGAGAAAGTGCAGCTCAGGAAGGGAAAGGTGAGACAGAGAGAGAACGAAGAAATCGGAAAAATCGTCCAGAAATTCAAATATATCGTCCAGGAAGTTTGCGTGGTGGGGGAACCAATAAAACCTCGAATTCGGCACAGGCAGAGAAAGATCGTGATAACAATAATTCATAGTTTAAGTACAACTAAGTAGTATAAACTTCTTATATAATATTTATTCATGCCAGGCACCAATATATGCCTAGTCTTATTTATTATTATGTTCAGATGAATAAACCAACAGTGGTAGTGATATGCAATCATTTGAATTGATTTTTGTCATTTTATTCAATCTAAACTAGCCGTCGAATCTTTGTACACGTCCTCTTCGTCATCAACTGTATCATCTTGTATGATATCTTCAACTGTGCTTTTTTCTGGCGCTTGAGTTGTTACTTTTGTTTGAATTCCACTATTCTCGGGATCAAAATAGCTTTTTTCTCCGTAGCAGTAGGTTTGATTGACTGGAAAGAGATATTCCATGGGCACATTGTATTGACCAATCTTTTCTCTCAAGTAGTCTGTCGTCATCTTATCAATGTAAGCTGTTCGGCTCAAAACAAAAGTGGACAGAAACTTTTTCTCTGATTCTGGGTCCGAACAGTGAAGCAGAATCAGCCAGGAAGTATAGTCGGTATCGATCACATCCGTGTTGTAAACTCCCTTGTCTAAAATATTCAGAGCTCATACATCCATATATTTACTCCACTTTCATTGATCAAAAGGTAATGAAAATGCATCTCTCACAAGGATTTTCAGTGTGCCTCCAATGCTCAGGTCGTCTCGGATCTGGAATTTGCCATGTCATATTCCCAGTTTGGCTTTCTCCGCTAGGATCGTCCGCATATCTGAAATTGCAATTTTCCAATCCCACAGTTACCATTTTCGACAAGTTAGCGTCCTATCTGCTAAAATTGTAAAGAATCAATATACATGTATGTAAGTTTCATTATCATGTCCATGTATCCCTGTGAAAGTCCAAACTCGGCTCTCATGCAATGGTAAGTTAACGCTTCTTCAGAACTGGAGTAGTATTGGGCCACATACCAAGAGCCTAAAATCTACAAAAAATATATCCAAATTTTCATTTAGCTGCAGAGCGAAGTAAGTCTGCAAAGATTATAAAACTATCACTTAAATTAATCTTACGTTGAATATATTGAAATTTTCCATCGGTCGAACTTCCGGACATTTTTCTCTCACTGGAAGTGAAAATACGGCAGCCGGATGAGACAGGATTAGAGTTAGAGAAAATAACGTCGAGTATATGGTACACTCGAACATTTTTCGAGCGATTCCTAAATTTTGGAATAAACTCATGTCACAATCACATTTGCACAGATTTTAGTCTTCAAC
The DNA here is from genome assembly GCA_027743915.1 of Seira sanloemensis. NCBI lineage: Eukaryota > Metazoa > Arthropoda > Collembola > Entomobryomorpha > Entomobryidae > Seira > Seira sanloemensis. The sequence continues at coordinate 7,256 of JAHZMY010000169.1, forward strand.
TGCCCTCTTGGAGCAAAATTAACCGCATTGCTCGGAAAATGGTAGTATCCTGAAAGGTTTGTAACCAGCAAAGTTAAAAAGCGTTTAAAAAGATGTTCGTTGCTACTTTGTCGATGAGATCTTCCAATTTCTGATTTTCAAAGAGAACTTTCCGTTGATGAACTCAAGGCCTGAGCTGATAATTTGATGTTCTGATTTGAGTCAAATGGTCTATTAATATATACTCATAAATACTCCAATATATGTATATCTATTAAAATATATTTTTAATGCAAAATTATTTTCAGAATTGAGTAATATGATGTGATGAGTATTCTCGTAGGCTCCCTTATCTTTGTTTTAGCATCCGTTTTCCTGTTTTGAGCTCTTTGTCTTTTCCCATTATTAGCATCCGTTTTCCTGTTTTGAGCTCTTTGTCTTTTTCCAATCTCCACAAGGACATGTAATGAATGGAGAGTGTGACGGAATAAGAAGAGAGCATTTTTGTGTTTCTCCAAGATTCGTAAAATATGTACAGAGCTGATGTATTAGAGTGCATCATATTTTTGATTGACAATAATCTTTGTCTACATGAATATTACTTACTGCAAAACTATTTCCTAATTAGATTGGCAATAGCAATATCTGAGTTAAAGTAAGTAGACAGTAAATACTCTGTAATGTATTTATGTACGTATGCTTGTGGCTTTTAGAAATGTTTCAATATTACTTGTGAATATTTTTATATACTACAAAATGTAAGCTATATTGGAATCTTCCAATACTTCAAGACTGGAAACTCGGACTTGTGAAAGTGAAAATAATGGTGGCATTTCGAATGAATTTTGCCAACAATGGTGAAAAATAAGCATGTCTGAAATTCGCTTGCTTTTTATTCAATATAACAAAACTTTGAGGTGAAGGTAAATATTGTAAACTATCAAAATTTTTTTTAGAATAGCCGATCCTATTTCCTGATTTATTCTTCCGAGTCTGCTTTCTCCTCGTCCTTTTCCTCTTTCGCAGCCTTATTCTTGCTCTTTTTCCTTCCTTGCTGCTCTTTGTCTTCAAGGGATGACAATTTTAGCGGTGGAAATATCAAATTCACGCGTGTCGGCCGCAATTAGCACTTGAGATCTGTTGGTCATTATGCTACATTAGAGTTCCAAAGTAGTCATTTTTACGCAGCCACTTACATTACCAGTGTTCAGTACTCACGAGAAATAAACAGGCCCTTTGTAATTCTTTGGGGCAGTCCAATAAGCTTTCCGTCGCGTGAAGTTTTCCAATTTACCATTTTTCGTCTCGAACACCGACCCACAGTCCATTGCGACACTCTGCGTTAGGCGAGCAAGTAACAAGTTTAAATCGAGTAAAATATTTTTTTGTTTCTCGAAATGACAGTATTTTCTCACCCGAACTTTCTTTCTCGAACAAATATACTTGAGCATACACTTTCCCCGCTGGTGTCGTTCCTTATCACCTCCTAGACTTCGCGAGCCTGCTTCGTTGGGATTTTTAATTCTCTTTGCTTCTATGTAAAATCTTAAAGTCTTCTTAGCCGTCACGTTTCCTTCAATCAAGCCTTCACAGAGAACAGAAGTGAAATAATGAATTTCAATATTTGATGATAACGTGTTGATCCGCTTTACACTTACATCGACCCAGACCGCCCTTTACAAATGCCGTGACCTTAAATCTGGACTGATCGGCGATACAAGGGTGACTTGGTCGTATCATGCAAAGCACGGTAAGGTTTTGTCTACAAAGGCCCATCTGCATTAGAAACTCTTCCGAGTAGGTTTTAAATCTCTCCTCATCACAGTTAATTCCTGGGGGGACAACCGTTTCAGCCTCTCCATTCTCAATGAAAAATAATGTTAGGAAGATATATGCTATACACACCAGAAAAAACTGTAAAAGCTTCATTACTGTCCTTCGAACTATGATTTGTCACTGGAGTTTCTAATGATAATTTCCTTTTAACGGTACCAGGTAGCATGTTTAGCCACTTGCCCTAGCCAGTATTTCCTCAAGTTACATTCATTTGCGAGACAAGACATCCCCGTTCATTATTTGATAGGCATTTTGTGATCCTGTTATGCTTTTTAGAACGGAACTATGAATATTTTACGCCTACCATCAAATAGACCAACCAGCAATACCGTTTACGTATTTGCTGTCGTAAATTAATAAAGAAATCAACTTTAGTAACTTTTATCGGGAGTTTATCGCTTTGTCATTACTTTAGACTATAACTTTATATTCCATTGTCCGTACTTAATGACTCCTCGCGGATTTTTAGACTGGGACAGATGCAAATTTTGTGGCCACAATTAAATTACATATTCTCATTCTTTTGCCTTACACTCTATTCGAACATTTGCCATCAAATAGTTTTAAATTAGTAAGAATAAATTGAAAGTTGAATACAAATTGAGGCCAAACAATTTTATTTGGTTAAGTACATTTCGCCATTATTACGTTATTTTTTCATCAAATTCATATAAAATTACATAGCTTCTTTGCCAATTTAAGGGTAGAAGAAGGAAAATTAAAAGCGTGTGCGTCAGTTAAATATAATTTTTAGGTTCAAGGTCATTCAGAATCAGAGTCGCTATTGTTGGTATCTCGAACACCCAAGGTGGACATCATTGCGTCTTTCACTTTCTTCTTTGGGTCCTTCTTGATTGTTGTAGGGATAGCCCCCGTAGAACCGATAATGAATTCCAATTCTACAAAAAAAATGTCAGCATTTTTGATGATTTAAATTATTTGATATCACAAAAAGGTCTCGAAGGACACTCGTGTATACTTATGTACCTTCGGCAGTTAAATTCATTCCCCTCAGGGCGATAGGACCGATGAATTGCTTCTTCATTTCCCCCTCATAATATACGAAAATGGTTGGTACATTTTTATCCGGATAATTTGGGATGCAAACGGTTGAAATACTTTTAATGAATTTTGTAGTCGGAAATTTCATGGCTAGCTGAGTCAAATACTGGTTGATTAAAGCACACAGAGGGATTCTGGAAAACAATAAAAATCGTCAATAAAAAACGGTTGAAATACTTTTAATGAATTTTGTAGTCGGAAATTTCATGGCTAGCTGAGTCAAATACTGGTTGATTAAAGCACACAGAGGGATTCTGGAAAACAATACAAAATCGTTAATAAAAAAAGTTCATTTGGAAAAACTTTTTTAAAGGTGAATGCCTCAAATTATTTAGGGTCTCCAAATTTCGTCCTAGAAAACAGACCGATGGTTTTCCATACATTATTTTAGGTCCTTATTCTGCAGGGTCATATTTTTAATGAGACAGTCCTGAATTTAAAATGAGCTTACGAGATCCTTCAGCTTTTTCTTGGATGGTTTCATCTAACATTTTAACTATGTCATCCTCTGATATCTCCTTCTCCTTTGGCTTCGGGGGTAATATTCCCTTGCTCCGGAGGACATCATTCCATTCGGTATCCTCATTAGGGTTCTTGCAGTATTTGCAACCACAAATCAAATGCACATTAGTGGATTTTAAATACATAAACTTTTACTATACTCATGCTATAGTCAGAATATATTATCTTACCTGCATTTTGAGAAGCTAACTTTGAGGTCAATTAAATCTCACCACAAAGATTAGAGCCAAAGAAATTCTTCAGCTTGCTTTTTAAAGAGTATTTAAAAAGTACGGCTGGAAAATATGCCGCTGTTGGTAAATAGTCTTACAATGACTTCATTCGGCTGATTCGGCCCATTTATTCACTCATCTCAACATCATC
>JAHZMY010000170.1:0-15279 GCA_027743915.1 Seira sanloemensis
ATCATCATGATGAGGCATGAGTTCATAAGTATAATGGAGGCATGTAGGTCACACGCCTTTTTCCTCCAACTCCTCTCTCTCTCTCTCTCTCTCTCTCTCTTTCTCTCTCTCTATCACACACACACACACAAAGAAGAAGAAAAAACAAAAGTTTTGATGACGATGTCGGGCTTTGCCATCAATTAAGAGAGGAGTGAAAGAAGGGAAGAAAGAAAGTTGAAGGGGAATGGTTGGAGGTTGGAAGTTGGAAGATAGGGGCGATCCATGAAGTACGTAACGCACCGAATGGGGGAGGGGGATTCAAACAATTTGTGATAGTATATGGTAAGGAGACCCTATTTTACAATGTATAAGGGTGTGACATGGGAGAGGGAGGGGGGTTCAAACAAAGTTTCCTTTTGCGCTACGTACTTCATGGATCGCCCCAAAGACGATGGAGAGTTGAGTTGTGCGAAAGTAGAAAAAGGGCAGTCATCTGCACTTGCAATCACTCATTTTCGTAATGAGGTGGGAAGCCCAAATTTTACAAGATTCTTTTGTAGAGGAGGGACGACGAACAACCTTGTAATTAATTAAATAAAGGGAAATCAGGAGTTCTGTTTAGGTTTTGAGAATCGGAGCAAAATAAAAAACAGATTATGCGGGACTCGAAAAATAATCTGTAAACTTTCACAAAAATTAGTTTTGGGGGAAAACAATTTGTGTATAATCTTGTGTATAACAGAAACGTGGTTAAAATCAAGTGATATTATTCCGTGTCCAACTGGTTACAGTGTATTTAGGATGGATAGGCAGGAAAGGCAAAGGTGGTGGAGTAGCAATTTACGCACGTGAGAATTTAAAAACTAGAATAATTAGTGTGAGCGATAGCAGCTGGAAAAATCCACATTCAATCGAGCACATTGTTGTAAAAATCCAAAAGAAGTATTATAAGTCAGTTATCATTGCGTGTGTGTATCGTACGAAATATGTAAGTGCAGATTTATCAAATATTAGCAAGCTGCTTCAGGAATTATCTCATTGCAATAATAGGGTAGTGGTGTGTGGGGATTTTAATATTAATGTGAGCAAGCAAAGCGTACATTCAGAGAGGCTAAAAGCTATTTACGAGAGACATGGTTTTGCGCAGGTAGTTGAGGATGACACAAGGGAAAATAGCAAATTAGATCTAATGTTTGTAAAAGCTAAGCAAGGTGATTTTTGCAAGTGCATTGTAAACGATTATTCCATATCAGATCATCAGTTTGTCTTAGGTAACCTCACTCTGAGCGGCTCAGGAATTGAAAAGAAAATCGTAAAATGCTACAAAAATGCAGACTGGAAGGCAATTACAGAATATTTAGAAATGTGTGAGCAAAAATGGAATGATTCCTATGATGTGAACAGCCTGTGCAACCGCTTTTGCGGTGATATTGCACATTGTGAATCAAAATATATTAAGGCAGTAGAAGTGAAAGTTTGTAATGGTCATGCAGTTAGTTTTCCATCCGAAAAAACTAAAAGGCTGTTAGCAATAAAATCATTTCATCTTAGAAAATGGAAAAAGACTAAGTTGCTCTTTCATAGGAACAAAATGCGATTGTACAACAAGCTCATTAAGTCTTCCATCAAGGAAAATGCAAAAATAGTAATTCAAGGCAAAATTGCTGAATCTAACGTATGGGAAGGCTTAAAGTTAGTAGGGGGACTAAAGTTTAAGAAAGAAGGTAAACTTGGTGAAAACGTATCAGTGTCAAGTATAAATAAATACTACATCGAAATGGGGTTTCCCCCCGGGGCTCCCATTAAAAATACGTTGGAGGATGCAATACCAAGCTGGTTTTCGAAAGAGGAAGGTATATTTTGCCATTAGCGGCGTTACTCATTCTGAAGTTTTTTTGGCATGGAAAAGTCTGAAGAAGAAGTTGAGTAAAAGAGCCGATGCAGCGGGACTGAGTAAATATTTTTTAGATGCATTACTTCCTCTTCCTGCAGTGCATACAACATTATTAAAGCTAATTAGTTTAAGTTTTAGTGAAGGTGTAATCCCAGACTTGCTCAAAACTTCATGCGTTATACCCATCCCAAAAATAGAAGGAGCTGAAGCTCCGTGTGATTTTCGGCCTATTTCACTATGTACAAATATTTTAATGCTAATGGAAAAAGTGTACCACAAAAAGTTAGTGCAACATCTTGAACTGAACAGATTTTTATGTAATACGCAGTTTGGCTGTCGGAAGCATCACTCTACAGAACTAGCAATGGTTGCTGTTACGGATTACGTGAGAAAGAGTATTGACATGGGATTAATTTCAGTTATTATTAGTATTGACATGAGGAAGGCTTTCGATTCCTGCGACAGGGCCCTCATGCTAAAAAAACTAAAATCACGTTACAGTATATCAGACCCTTGGTTGTATAGTTTTTTGTTAAACAGGCATCAGTTTGTAGAAGCGCATGGAAGAAAGTCATCCTGTGAAACCACGTTAGCTGGAGTGCCGGCGGGGAGCGTTTTGGGGCCGCTGTTATTTGCATTGTTTATTGATGACTTATCAGAGGTTTGTGAGGAAGGAAAGGTATTTATGTTTGTGGATGATTCAAGCCTTGTTTTTACAGGCTCTACGCGAGATTTAGAAGGTCTCAAAAGCAGAATTGAATCTGACATGAGGAAAGTTGATGCCTATTTCAAGGCAAACAAGTTGACTTTAAATTCTGATAAAACAAAAATGCTGACCGTTAGTTCTAAGCAGAAAATGAACCAGTTAAATGATTTTAGTTTTTTGTTTAACGACATATGTATTAAAACGGTTGAGAATTTGAAATGCTTGGGCCTGACGCTTGATAGGACTTTCAGCTGGAAAAGTCATATTAATAATATAGCAAAAGTGTGCTACATACGTATTCGCGCGTTGTACACAATAAAAGACATGTTTTCTATTAACCAGCTACAAACGATAGGAAGAGCCTTGGTTCTGTCAATTTTACAGTACATGATTAGTATTACGGGAACGGCGGACAAAAAGTTTACAAAGATTTTAGATAAAGTTATACGTACTCTGGGAAGATTGGTATTAGGTATGAGAAAGTTTGATATGGTGGCAGAGGCCATCAGAGGTCAGCTAGGTTGGTGGTTTACGAATCAGTTACATGAGTTTAGGATTCTTTGCTTAATGTTCAAAGTGTATAAAATTGGGAGCGTACCGTATTTTACTGACTACTTTGATTCTCAAAATAGTTATGCAACGAGGAATAAGCTTTTAATAAATAAGTTCCTACCCAAGCGGGAAGCAGGCAAAAAGGTTTTTCATTTTAAAGGAGTAAGCCTCTGGAATAGTCTTCCGGAGCAAACGAGAAATGCTAAAACATTGGGTGCTTTTAAGGCGGAGTTGTGCAAGCTATTCAATAATTAAGGTGTTTCAGATAAATATTTTGATTTTATGTATGTATTTTAAGGGTGAAATATATTGTGATTTCAGCTAAGTGTGTATTTAGTAAGGACTACTTGAGAAATGTGAGTTAATATATTCATTATGTGCTTGACCGCTTTGATTTTGTTCTGAGATTGTTTTATATGACAGAGTAATTTATTATTGCATTCATTATTATTTTACTATTATATAATTGGATGATGTAAGGTCCTAAAATGTCTTTAGGTTGTTTGTCCTTGTCATTTATTTCACATGTGCGACTGAATAAAGTGATACCTAATAATAATAATAATAACCAGTGGAAGCAAATCATTCCAAAATTGTCAATTTAGTTACTTATGTTTATCTCCTCCGTAGAGCTTTTTCCCATGTTGGTGCGATGGGCGGAAGACTATGGCGCTGTGGTGAAGACCTTCGGCTTCGGTGAGAGGTTTTTGATGTTGAGTCACCCGAAACACATTGAGGTACGACTGCGAGAGTGACAAACATACATAGATACATGTCAATACACTTTATTTCCGTAGAGTCTCATTTAGCCCCATACAATGTATAAGATGTAATAAAATGTGAAAAAGAAATTGCATTTTTGTTTTCTGCAGAAAATTCTGACGTCAAACACTCACATTCAGAAAGGGGCTGACTACGAGTTCATGCGCCCGTGGCTGGGTGACGGCCTACTCGTCAGCGTCGGCTCCAAGTGGTTCCACAGGAGGAAGACGCTGACCCCCGCCTTCCACTTCAAGATCTTGGAGGACTTCCTCCCCATCATGAACAAGGCGTCGATGAAGATGATGAAAATCTTGAAGACGAAGCATGGAGACCGAAAGACCTTCGATATCGTCCCGTATATACCGAAATGCACGATGGATATCATTTGTGGTAAGCATTTTCAACTCTAGCTCATACCTTTTCCAGATGGATGGCAGAATGAATGGACGGAATTTTTTGTAATCCTTTAAATCAGAGACGGCGATGGGGATCGAGCTGAACGCTCAGGACGGAGAGAACCTGGAGTACAGCCAAGCCATTCGAGAGTAGGTTCAATTCATTTCATTTTTAAGTATATTCGTTAATTGCTTACATACATTAGCTGACATAAGCCTGTTGACCCCATTTTTTATTAATTTCAACGAAATTTGAATAGCGATTGCCGGGGCCTGAAGTCCTTTTATTAAATATTGCTAAGCAATCGAGCAAATTTTAGTGGAAACCACATACCTAAGCATAATTTTCGTGTGTAATTTATTCAGAGATTTTTACAGTTCGGCCTCACATTTTAGTTTTTAAATGACGCTACAATTTTTTTTTAAAAGCAGTCATCCAACTAAGTAAATACTCTCCAACTCTCATAAAAATTTGGAAATGTGGAACTTTCGCCCAAATTTTGAAAAATTTTGCATATTTTCTAGACTTTTTCACGAATTACGACAAGATGGGTTATTACGCATTATGCGCTATGCATACATATTACGCATTTACATATAATTCTATTACTATTCTTTATATTCTATTCCAATAGTAATTCTTACTCACGACCTAATGAAAACCTGATTAGATTCTGATGCTTCTTGAGCAGGACCTATGACCTTCATGATAATGATAAGATTATGGGGTGATATGCTATTTGAAATCGGCTCAGCTAGTATGTAAAATTGCCTTCACCACATATTATTTTGGAGAAGTGAAAATTTGCAAATATTACTGATAGAATCGGAGAAGTGATCCAAGACCGGGCGTTGAGACCCTGGTATCACAATGACTTCATCTATAAGCGGTCTGCGACGTACAAGAAGGAGCAGGAGGTTCTCAATGTCTTGCATACCTTCACCGACAACGTTATTCGAGAGAGGAAGAAGAACCGAGCTTTGGCCAAGGCGAATAAGCAGGGCAAAGAAGAAGACGCGGCCAAAGCCACTGATGATATTTACATGGGAGGGGGTACGTAAAACATTTTTATGTCATAGGTTATTTTTTAACTAGAGTATTTTTTGTTTGGTCATCATATCTTACATGATGGCGGTTTTTAATTTTTTTAAATCAAGATAAGTGAAATATCCACGATTCCAAACAGATAGTTTTTACGATGTTCTTTAAAAATGTTAAGAATATTTTCCTTTAAAACCTTATTTTAGTGCTAGAAACTACGCCTCAAAAATCTTTGATTTTTTTTGAATTTCCATCATATTGTAGTATTGCACAATTATGTAAATATCTAGTTATTCCAGATTGGATTCTGACACAAAAACAAACACACATTGAGCTAATGTTTGTCGCGCACTCCAATTTTCTTTTCGATTGTATTTAGTACTTACATTACAAAATAATTTTTGCACCATAGCCAAGAAACGCAACGCTTTCCTCGACCTCCTCCTCGACGTCCAAGAGGAGATCGGAGCGGACGAACTGACCGACCTAAACCTCAGGGAGGAAACAGACACCTTCATGTTCGCCGGTCACGACACAACCTCAGCCTCAACGAGCTTCGCCATCTACGCCCTCGGCACCTACCCCGAGATCCAGGCGAAATCCAGAGGCATCTCACCTCCGAGTTAAAGATCGAGGATGGCGTCATCTATCCCTGCTGATGTGACCGTGGGCATGTTCATCTACCAAGTGCATCGCCTCCCAGAGTTTTACCCGGAGCCGGAGAAGTTTGATCCGGAGCGGTTCGGAAAGGATGCGGAGAAGAGGAACCCGTACGCCTTCATTCCGTTTTCTGCGGGGCCAAGGAACTGTATCGGTAGGTATTCATTATATCTACGAAATTGGTATTTTCGAATATTTTTTTAATGATTTGAAACGGTTATGTTCGCAGGTCAAAAGTTTGCCATGATGGAGGAGAAGACGATTTTGGCCAACATGCTGAGGCATTTTGACATCAAGAGTGTGCAGCACCCTAAAGACCTCAAGTTCCAGGCTGAGCTCACGCTCCGCGCAACGGATGGCATTCAGATCCAACTCACGCCTCGCTAAAAGCAAATCATTACATAATATTTACCACTTCTTTTTAAAATCAACCGAAAATTAAAGATACATATCTGCACCTGCGTAAAAAAATTTGAATTTTGTTCTTCGATCGAGTCATTTAATTATTTCGAAAACAACATGTATGTATGTACATAGTAACAGTTAGACAAAATATAAATACATAGATAGTATTCCATTTTAATAATTTAATGCTATTATGCTGAAGTTTGAGAAAACCCATCACTGCAAAAACCGATGCCGCAAACATTCATTCCTATATTATTTATTCTGTAGTATATATTACAGTTAAAAAATTCGAAACTTTTTCAGATATTGTATTTGATATTTCATGCAATCACTCCTTAAATACCCTTAAGATTTCGATTCATTGTGAGTAGAATAGACGGCATCCGCAAAACGCTTCAGTATATCCTCCACAGACTTCGGGTTTGGTGGGCCGGTCTGCTTGAGGGACTTCGCTGCGATCATTCCTTCTGCCAATATGCTTCGGCAGTCCCTGTCAAATTTCCATAAACGAAACAGATTTACGTCACTTATTTATTGATCTCTTAATTTTCAAATTCAAAACCTATCATTAAGAAATATTTAAAGTCACCTTGGCCTTTTCAGCATGTCGAAAGACTGCTTCGAAGAATTCCCTTCCTTGTTGGACCGAGAACTCATATTTCAGTACCTATTCCAGTGTCCACAAAAAACAAAAAACTTGAATTAAAATTGTTATTGGATTGTATGGTTGTATGGTTCAAAATAGAATTTATTTTAAATACACTAGCTTTCGGTTGTTTACTACAACCTTCTTTAGGAAAATACAGCTTTCGAACAAAGGCTGTGAAAGTTTGCACGACAGGAAAAGATAAATATAAAAATTACTAATGGTCAAATGATTCACGATTTTATGACTTTGGTTTTGGTATTTCTAGTAACGGTAGTACCTTTAACTTTTCCTCGTCTTTGTCGACTTGAATTTGCGTTAAAAAAGCAACTACTTTTACCGACCTTCAGATACTCTGTGATATTAATCTTGGTAGTTATTATTTTTTCTGTTGACGTTTTGGATTTAAAAAAATCGTTTGAGTTATACTAGTGAGAGTTTTTCTCGAGGCGAAAACAAGTAAGCTTTCACGCTCTTTCCCTTTCCTCGTAGATCTTTGTTGAGGGGTAACTTACTATTACGATAAGTAGGAAAGCTATTACTGATATTGTACATATATTGAACAGCACAAGCAGCTAAGCTTACGTAATAATACGGGCTGTATTCCACAACACTAGCGGTGTGTGCATAGCGTATTATTGTATTTAATCCCATATTACCATGCTCTTCTTCTCTCAAGTCGAGACGCATAAATCTGGAGCATTCTGCATGCAGTCACATTCCTAAAAAGAGTTTACAAATTGTAAATTACAATGTGATGTGATGAGTGAGGAATGATGGGAAAAGGGAACCTTTTTGATTTCGGAGTTCAGTTCATGTCTCTTACAAAAGCTTTTTTCATTCGCGAAAAAATGCATTCATTTTAATGTATACAACTACAGAAGAAAGAGGAGAGAAGACGCTGTTTGGCTAGAATTTGAAAAGCCAGATTGTGTAGTATTAAGTTTAAATAATAATACGATTTATTACAAAATAGTGTTTGCAGTAACCTCATAAAATAAATGCAAAAGTTGCGGGTGAAAGCTTGAGCAGAGAAAAAATCAATTAAATAAGTGATCATTGGCATGACGTTGGCTTACATTGAGAAGGACGAGAAACTCCAGATGATGGAAAGATTTTGCGTCCGGATTTCAGATTGCGATTGTCTTAAAAGGAAAAGTTATGGATTATTACATACATAGTCTACATGTACAATTTTGAAAGGAGATTTTTTATTTACTGAAATAAGTATGATGAAATGAGTAGAAAATTATTGCTTGAAAATACTCATTTACTTACAACTCATTTGCTCATTCATTCAATGAACTCATCTTGTAAATTTTTTACCCTCAGTTAAGATAGCATACATTGGAAGTTATTGTGTTTGTTTTGCCCAGGGAATGTATGCGCCTTCCTCTATTCTTCGTGTACACATGTGCGGTTTTGCATTTCATTGAAAATCTCCAAAAACGTCTTAAAACTACATTATACGCACACTCTCTCTCCTAAATATGTTGACATGCACGTCAACAAATGTTTCGCCTTGCCCCGATTCTTAAGGCTTCGGAACCTTTTAACCTAATATAAAATTGTGAGGTATTCAGAAAATAATGCCGATTTCGTTTAAGCACTTAACAGCATTTCGTCTACTTAATTTTTTTTCCTGACAGCTCATTTCTGAAAATATGGATGCAATGCAGGCACATTTTTATTATTTTTTTGGCTTCTTCCTAATGGAGATGAATGTGGTAGTAAAGTACTTTATGTTTTAAATGCTTCGACATGTGATAGTAAATACGCGCACATAATTTTAGTGAGCAAAGCTTGCTCCAACATATCGCTTTCACGCGATGGACACGGCATTTTTTTAGAAAATAGACACGGAAATTTTTTGTCGTGTTTGGAAAAGGACGCGGCAATTCCTTTTTATATCCCTTTTCGAAAACAACAAGAAATGCCGTTTCCATTCCTTAAAAGACAAGTGATTGCCGTGTCCATTTCCTTACGCGGATATCTACAATCGATATTCAAGCCTGCTTTTTATCATTTCAACAGCACGTGCATACATATGTATGTAGGTATTTCCCAAACTTGGAGAGAATCGCCCATGTGCAGGTGTGCATACACATGTAAATACACACAATCAACAATTGACAATAAAATTAGAAGTTACACAAGGATGAATAAGAACGATGACCAATGATGAATGCCTACATCATCATCACCATCATCATGAATTAGTTTTGTTAACTTCAAGTGAATGTTCAATTCTCGGAATCCGGCCAAATTCACTCCAACCCGTCGAATAAAAGCCAGACATGCTGCAGTCCAGAGCTCTGACACTTCCTTGCCGAGAGTTCTCCAAATTCTCGACGAGCAAAGTGTGCATTTCAAATAATACAAATATTCCAAATCTCTTACAAACTTTTTATTCACATTGTTTATCTATTTTACGAAATATAATTCAGTTTCGATGAGATATTATTCTTAAAATTTCTTTGTCTATTATCAATCATGTCGTGGTAATGCTTTGGAGATGGGGAAATTTCTCCAATATCCAATTGAGTATGAGTTAAAAAGTTTCTGATAATAAATTATATTCTGATATTTAACGAGTTCGCCAGAACTACATAATAATTAAAAACGGTTCTCAATGATGATTTCCCATTCTTGCAGAATCAGTACGTATCTACAATGCAGAAAAATATACATTCTCAAGTATTTTTTAAAAGGATCTCGGTGAAATTATTCAAGCAGAATACCGTTACTATTAATTTGATTTCAATTACAAATAAATTCAATACGCCGCTGAGCTGAAAATTTCAAAATCGCAGAAATGTCGTATTTTTATATTGTCGCCAAGTAAAGCAATAATCGAAACCTATTAATAAATCCTGTATGAAGTTATCTGAAAAACACATGGGCCCTAACAAAAGTGATTGTTAGTAAAAGTAGTAGTAGTAACGTACAGAAAAATTAATTGTTCCAGTTAACCCCACTATCAATTTTTTTCCAATGCAGTCAGGCAAGAATACTTTGTATGGCATGACGTCTCGTTATGCTTTGTCATTCGATACACGGAAACACGCATCATGTGCAGTCCGGCAACTGCCTTGGCATCCGGAATTTTTGTGCTCGTAAAATTATTAATTTATTCGGAATTTTTTGAAAATCATTCTTCGTCAGCATTGTCAGCATGTATTATTTAGCGAAAATATATTTCTACTTATTACATGTTTTCGTCTACTCAAAGACATAAGTTTCCATTTACCTTTGAGCATGGGCTGTGAAGGAGATATATTCAATTTCTTCAGTTTTTGATACGCGGTCAAAAGCGACAGAATTTGCGACCTTGAAAGTCGTATCTAAAAAGGTAGGCGAATTTCGAATTCAAAGTTTCGCCCAAATCGTGGCAATTATTTTCTTTATCTTTAGCTAAACAAATACATACTTCCACCTCACACATTTTTTCCTACAAATTCCGTCTCCACTATTGGAAGAGAAGCATCGATACTTAAAAAGTTGGTGACTTCTCCTTGTGTCATTCAAATCTTCATCAGAGGCATAAACAAGCATTAACTATGAAATTTAATTGTGGAGAGAAGACTTCAGATTTGTGATTTACCTTCATGGAACTTGATCACGTTTTTATATTCAAAATCTTTTATCTTTGAAGCTGGAATTGGATTGAAATTGAAGTTTCAGACGAACCCTACTCAATGTATTAAAGTAAAAATAGTAGAAATTATTTGTGCATCGTCTACGTATAGCATCTAAATGGCACTTGGCGTTTGAGGGGAAAGGGATGCCCTAAAATAAATTTAAGCTCTCCTAAAGTTATCGCAGGCAAATGTGCAATTTTCTGATTTCCTAAAATATTTCAAAGGATTCCCATTTGCAATGTGTGACATACTTGCATAGGCATTCAGTAAAAATAGACATTAATATTGCATAAAGTAGGATTATACAAGTTTAGATCTCAATTATAGAATATTTAGGGAAAAAAATTCCGTACAATACCCACCATCTCTTACATTTCAAATAATCATTCGCATATTTTACAGGTAGAGAAAATCCAAAAAGTCGAAAGAAGATATTACACGGATTTTTTCAATATGGAAAATGTATGTACATACGTAAATATGTACGAACTTGCAAATACAATTGGCAATAAAAGTAAAAGGAGACAGAAGAATGACACTAGGCATTACTATTATTATACACCAATCTTGAGTTCTTTGTCCAATTCTCGGAATCTGGGCAAAGTTCACTCTTTCCCATCGAAAAAAGCCAGGCGAGGTGCAGCTCAGCTCTATAACTTTCTTGTAATTGTAAGAGAAGCTGCAAATTATGAGTTCTTTGTCCAATTCTCGGAATCTGGGCAAAGTTCACTCTTTCCCATCGAAAAAAGCCAGGCGAGGTGCAGCTCAGCTCTATAACTTTCTTGTAATTGTAAGAGAAGTTGCAAATTCCATAATTCGGGGTGGATGAGAAATTATTCTAAAAAATTTCTTTGTCCAGAATCAAACAGGCCGTCGTAAATCAAAAATAGATTATCAGAACTGCATACAATACAATGCAAAATTCAAAATCTAAGGAAGCACACATTTACAGTGACGGAAAAACAAGCTTCTCGGCAAAAGTCTCGAGAATGCTACAAATACGAATAATTAAATTTCCATTGCAAATTGCCACAAGCCACAGAGTAGTAATTAACCTGGAAATACCATTTACAAAAAGCAGAAATGTCCCATTTTCATGGCTTCAACAAGTACAAATTATGCTTTCAACTGTGACTGTAGCCAAATAATAAATGAAAATAAATTAAAAAAAAACTGAGCCCTTATTGATTGTACGTAATGGTAGTAGTAGTAACAAACGAGAAAATTGTAATTGAATTAGACAAGTCAAGTCTACTTTTTGTAAAATATTAAAACAAGGAAACATGGTAACGACTTGGATGATCAACATCAGTAAAGTATTTGACCTAAAAACTAGGATAAAAATGCTACTATGCCTAATTATTTCTCCGTGAGTTGAACACAAATCTGTTCTTTCAAAATGCATGTTGATATGACAGTAATAAAATTTTGTTGTATCCATTTAAAATGCGGAAAAAGTTGTAAAAATACTTTTGCGTTTGGCGGGGATTAGAAACCTTTAAACTGATTGGAATTTGTAATTCGGCTTTCCTGACCAGAAAAAATATAAAATGCAATTAGAGTACACCTGTCCTTTAAATGAAATTACTTTGCTAAAAATGAAAGCGATGCAGGTCACCCCGATTTTTTCTAAAACAATAAACAAAACATAGGTACATTTTCTGATGTATAAAAGCTCGAGTATGAAATGGATTGAAATTATTCCTCAAAAAGCGAGTGACATTTTAGACAAGCGCTGATCAACCCAGGCTCCGTTTATTTCAAAATAAAAACGTAATAACTAAGGAACCTGCTGATATTTTGAAGTCTGATTAGGACACAATTTGAAAATAAAATGCTGTTTCCCATCGCGATTTTATTTCTGCACAACGTCACACGCTTTCCCGAGATCGCCTTGGCGCACACGGAAATAAACCTTCGCCATGTGAAGTCCCGCAACTGCCTTGAGATCATTGACTTAGATCTTCAATATAGCGGGTATGTAAGGTTAGTAAAATGAATTGTTTGGGCTTTTCCAGGGCTTTTTAGTGCAAAAGTGTATGTGTAACTATAGTAAGACTAGAAGTTTTAAAAGTAAATAAATGCTTTTTACTGAATCAATAAAGGGTCCCATAAAATTTAGCACCATGTTGGAATTAGCATGTCCAAATACTTAAATTACGTACCTGTTTGACACCTTTTTTAGGATAAGATTGGTAGAGAAAAGTGCCTAGTATTTTAACATGAGTCGAAATAGAAAATCGAGCGAAAATGTTAAATCTTTTGTCAATGCGGTGAACTGGGGTAATTTTCAATATTCGACAGTCTCATCTGAAAACACACGTAAAGTAATGAGTTTATGCCAAGATTCCGAGAACTTGTAAATTGCTGCTTCCAAAAATTTGTCCAGAAACGACAACATACCGCTTTCCGCATGCTGTTTGCGGACACGGATATTTTGTCTTTTTCGAGAACGAAAAACATAGGTTTTCATCTTTGTTTCAAAAGTGGAGAAGGCAATGTCAACCTAAGTGCGTATCACATTTCACCCCAAAAATCGCTATGTCCACATTTGAAGACAAGCACAAACTTGCGTTGTCCAGTTACGAAAAAGACCAAAAAAAATCCCAATGTCAGCAAACAACATGCGCTAATATTTTTGAACAAATATATTTTGTCGGTTTGTCTATAGATTATAGGAAATACTTTTCCAGTCAATTCCATCCTTACAATTATTAGACAAGCAAATACATTATGAAGTTGCCTTAAATTTTGTCATTTTTCAGCGGAGACAGTTCAAAGATAATAATGACGATTTCTCCCGGATATGGGGCATGTCCTGTCGGGAGCAAGTACGTAAAACATTTAAAAATGTCAGAAGCGACACCTTAAAAAATTGTTTATACTTTCATTTTAAAACTTGTGTAGTGATAGACTGGAGCTTCCGGAACCTGGCAAGTTACCTCCAGGTTCGATTCGGAAATCATCGGAGACTAACACGACCCTGTTCCTGTCACTGCCGGAAATGTGTCTCGGAATATCTAATACTGGTGACCTAGACTCAATCCCTTGTGGCAAGGGGATCCCGACACTAATTTCATTTGGAACGGTCAATGTCACCTCTGCCACCAACAAGACTATTTTTCTTGTACAGAATTTTCATTCCAAGAACTGCATCCGACTGGATGAGCAGGGCGTCAGTCCATTCATCAGAGATGTTCCCTGCGATGAGGAGGACGGGCTGCAGCATTTTACCTTTACATACGCCTTCCGCTATTTGGAAGTGAGAGGGAAAAAATGATGATTACCTAACATTATTATCCTTGCGAGAAAATTAATTCAGCACAATCTTTTTGACCCGATCGAAATGAATTAAAAATTATCGTTTAAAATAAAATCAATAGTTAATTGCACTTAAATCTTGTCGTCATTTCAAAATTTTCTGCTCAAGATATTTTTCCCTACCTTTTGAAATTCATGCTGAAGCGTATAATTCACAGGTTTATTTATAGATGCTTTTGGTTTACTCAACTGAGTCAACAGGGATTTTACTAGATTCTTACATGCAATAATACTTTAAAGCATATTTACATCGCGTCGATAAATGAAAATGTCAATTAAAAATGTTAATTAATGCCATTCGTGTAAAGCAGCACTATGTAGCCCTTGGTTTTTATTTAGTAGAACAATTATTTTTGCAAAAATCAATCCTAACTTTTAACATGTATTTATGCGCATTTAATGCATCAAAGTTTCATTTTCCTGCCACAAGCCCACAAAATCCACCCACTTGAATCATGTAATCATCATGAGTGTAATTGTTTGTTTCATTGTTTGTTTGGAAATCTTACGGGATGAAATACGAAACACAAAATGCCATCAGCATATAGGTATTTTAAAATGGACGAAATGGGGCTTGCATTTGATTCTAACTGACTAAAAAACACTTTTGACAAAGTGTGACAATCCTCTTTTTCATTTTTAAAGCACATGCCCTCATTTTTTTCTAAATCAAACACTTAAGAAATGTAAGACTTAACCTTAATTGAAATGTTTATTTGTTGCACAAATACCTGAAGATATCTGAGAAGGTTATACGGTAATTTTTTCTACACATTAGGTTTTATGAAAAAAATATGTGAAACTTTTTGTCGCCATGTATAATTGCATGCAAGATTAACGGTTCATGAATCACTTGAGTATTTGTTTCATAAAATTCGCATAAATTCCACGTGTTATTACTTATTACATTTCGCTTCTTTCATCTGCATCTCAGGTAGACGGTTTTTTACACCCCGAAGGCAATGAAATGGAAAACAACTTGAGCTTAAATATATTTTAAAGTGAAGTCAGATTTAGATATCAATCAAAAATCTATATTTGAATTCACCAAGATGATTTTGCAATTTGGTAAAGTATTCCAAAGAAAGGCCATGTGTGACAAGAACAATAAAAGTTGCAAAAGCACTGATATGTCAAAAAGAGTTATTTAATTTCAAATACAAGTTTCTTCTTGTTACAGAAACTTTGGAAAAATACTTACGTATTAAACTTCGCATTCACATCAATTTGATTAGGTCCAAAAAAATCCTTCTATCGAAGTGGAAAAAAA
>JAHZMY010000171.1:0-16946 GCA_027743915.1 Seira sanloemensis
GACGACTTTATGTACGCTCTTCATACAGAGTATATATTCATATAGTATATGACTTGAGCAAAAAAAAGTAGGTGGAGAAAAAGAGAGATTTTTTTTCTTTCGTTTTTCACAAAATCTTCTAAATCTTTTACCCTAATTTAAGTGGATATAATTCAGGGAACGAACATTTTCACAAATCCGATTTACTCTTGAGCTCCTCTGGTTCTCTGTACATTTAACAATAGTTTCGCGATTTTTTTTCTCCAACATTTCTTTGCAAGCTTCAGGCTGCTGATGATGATCTTTATTGGAACGAAGAAGTGAAAATTGTGTACAATGGAGGGTATAAGGCAATTTCCAATTCTCGAGAAAAGTTTTAAATGGACAAATTTTTTTTTACCCTACTTTGGATTTCATTTCAAGTATCATAATATGCCCAATACATTTTTTTAGAAATGGTAGGAGGAAACATTCCTTTTTCCGCGAAATTTGAATTTTGATCGATAACATTTACTTTTAGCGACTCCTACACTTTACACGGTTGACGTGCGTTCATGTGAAATTGCGTTAGCGATTTTCAAAGGAAATGTTGTCGTTTTGTTGAATTCGTACACCCACGGAAAGCCAAAAAGTTTTAGTCAAGTAGAAGGATAGGGTGTAAAAGGCTGCTGGTCCTTAAAACTCAATCAGGGAGTAGGAGTAGATACTTAAAAGTCGTCTCTATTTATTTGTGACGCATTGTTGCCAAAAGAATGGGCTTTGCAGCTTGAAAGTCTGAATTAAGCTCGTCTTCCAGATAAAAGAGGTTGAGTTTTGATACGATGGTGGTGTCTAAGGTGCTTTCGCAAACCGAAGCAATATGAAGAAAAAAGCAATTTTTTAAGGCAAATTAAGGAATTTTTAAAAGACTTTTTATTCCCTTATAGTCAAAGTCAATACCAGTAAAATGTAACATAAACCGGAGCTGTACGGATATTCAGTAGAAAGTTACATAAAAAATATAAAAAAATCTCAAAAAAAGTGTTCGCTAACCGAAGCAATATTACGAATATACTATTGAAATCTATGATTATATCTAATATAAACCTATATTTAATATCCTGAAAATCCACCATTCGCTTGAATAGTGCTACAGATTCTATTTGGCATTGATTCTAACAAATTCTGAACATAATTCTGCGGCATTTGTCCCCATTCATCGTAAATGCACTGTTCAAGCTCTTCCTTTGTTTTAAACTGGCGATTATTTGCGTACACGCGACGAGTCAAGTAGCCCCACACATTTTCAATTGGATTTAGATCCGGACTTTTTGCAGGCCAATCCATTGTGGAAACATTATTTTGTTGCAGAAACGATTTTGTGGATCGGCTGGTATGTACACTGGCATTATCCTGCATAAAAGTCCACTCTGGTCCTCCCATGATTGGTCCTTGACGGAGTAAATTTGCTCGTAAAACTTCTTGGTAGCGTTGCGAATTCATAGTTGTTCGAATTGGGGCTAGCTCTGAGTTAGTGTTGAAACCAATCGCTCCCCACATCATGACAGAACCACCACCTGTACGTGTAAAATAATTGGAAGATACGAAGTAATTTTATGTACGCATTTTACAGGGCAAAAATCAAAAATTTAAACTTTCATAGAGTTGTGGTGCGTCTTTACCCATTTGTCGTTTCGAGAAAATTTGAGGTTCTTTTCGGATATCTTTTCCATTGTTCTTTCCAGTGCATGTGTGCTTTTGCGAATTCGAAACGTCGAAGCTTTTGTTGCTGGGTTAGATGAGGTTGGGAGCGGCGTTTAATCCACTTTAGATTTGGGTTCTTGCTCAAAATTTTGTGAATGGTAGATAAGGATCGCCGAATAGGAAGTTGCTCGGTTATTTCACGAATCGAGTATTTGCCGGTAGATGCTAATCTGCAAATTCTTCTTTCTTCAGCAGCAGTGACAGACTTCTTGCGACCAGGTTTTTTGTAGCTTGCAGGAACGTGCGTCTTCTTATTTAAGTATCGCGAGACTGAAGACACACTGCAGCCGACAAATGACGCTATCTGACACATAGAATTGCCTTGGTGGTAATATGAGTCAATTTGCCCCAATTGGTAAGGGCTTAGGTTAATACCCTTTGGCATTATTACAGTAAACTAAGTTTGCAATATATATTTCCCAAAAAATGTCGCACAATCAATACCCGAAAGCTAATTAAGTCAGGAAATAAATTAATTGACAAAGTCTTACTTGCAACTTTAAAATGGTGGTATTTGATATTTCATCATGAGTCATCATAAGTCGCCATACACGGAGAGTGACAATGATGATTCCAGGATTATTATATGAATGTTATACATGTAGTCACATTCGTATACATCTATGTAATCAGACTGGCCACGACAAAACCATGTAAATGAGATGAAAGGGGGAGATTTTAGGTACTTTATTCGTTAGCATATGAAAGTATTGCTTCGGTTACCGAACGCCATTTTTTAACATTTTCCTGCATTTCTTGCGTTGGGATCAAGATGTTCTTTTGATATTATGCAAATAGGGTTAATTAGTCGTAAGAAACATTATATGTAAATGGGATTAAAATCGGATTAGTTTTGACATAGTTTTCGAGTAATTTTTAAGCTTTGCTTCGGTTTGAGAAAGCCCCCTTATATTTTGCTAAGGCTGAAGTTACTGAAGGTGGCTTTTTGGTGCTTCCATTTCACCTCAGACGTGGTTTTCTTTTCGCCATTATGGCAATTATTTATTAATGCGTAATTTCCAAATATCTGACGTCACACACAGAAGTCATGAGCATCTTTGAAATGAATACATATCAGTCTTCCCATGAACAAGATGTGACTAATGAAACAAAATACCCAATCAGAAAGAGATACGCACGAGCTGAAATTGAATAATATGCTTGAAATGTTGAAATCATCAAACAAAGCTAAACAATAAAGTGAAAGGTTGAGCAACATCTCTTCGTTCGACTACAACATCACCGTATCATTTCATTTTCAAACGAAATTCAATATTTTCACCGGAAACTTTTCGCCATAAAAATGACAATAAAAGCGAATGTACAGCTTTTAATAAAAGTGTACTGGAGCAATCTGTTCCAATTTTCAAACACATTTTTTCTCTCAAACTGGAGTAAAATCAAATACATTTTTTGTTCCCTCCAAACACTGCCAAGCAATCTTTCTCGTCATCATCGCATCTTTCCAATTTCCTTTTGAAATGAGGAAATAGCTCAAAATACTGTCATTCTTGAATGCCGATTTGATTCATTTAGAGACTTGAAGCATCATTCACTACTATAGGCAGGCAGAGATAAACAGACAATTATGCAAATTACAAAGCAAGGGGAAAAATCAGCAAAAGCTTTTCGTATTGTTTTCCAAAAAAATCTTCCCCGTCCTCCTCTACATTCCTCCGTCTTTGTCGCAGTTTTTCTTTCGTTTTCAACTTTTTTTACAATATTGTTTGTGAATGCGGCGGATCGTGAATGGGAGTTAATTCAATTCAATTTTCTCTCTCTCCCGCCATTTTCTCCTAAAGAATCAAATCGATATTAGGAAAATGGAGGAACAGAACAGAGGCGCAATGAATCAGAAAAGAAAGAAGCACCCAGCACCAACTAACACACAGCAGACATCAGCTCTTGTTTGATGTTTCCCTTTTACTAATATGCATAATACGTACATAATTTAAACTTCATATTATAGCTTTCGCTCTTTTTCCCCAATGATTTTTTTTCGCAACCCTCTCTTTCTCTGGAGCATACAAAGAAAAAAAAATGTGGAGAGATAGTAGCTCTTTAAAAGAATTTCAAAGGAGAGAGAGAGAGAAATCGTTCTCCATGAGAAAGAATAGTTTTCCTGATTGAGTCTCTTATTTCACCAAGGAAAATGAAGAGAGACAGGCTCAGACATTCTATTGAATGCGCTGCATTTATATACTTTATTTCAGTGTTCATTCCAGTCACTAACTCCCATTTCATTCTGCTCATTCTCATCATCGTCTCCTTCTCTCCTTCCCCCGAATAAAATCTTCCCGTTTTTTAAGTGAAAGTGCAAGAAAATGTACACACATCACTCAACAAAGCGTATTTGCCAAAGATCTATAGGAGTATTTTTTAGGAGGAAGTAGAAAGAAAGTATCATGACTCCCAGGCATTCCTTACGCTCTTCACGTCCGTCGTGTGATGTCCTTGTCGGCATTTCACATTCACACAGACATCATCTTTTTCCCCTTCTCAATTTTTATATCGTCTCAATTCCAGAAAAAAATGGAGTGAAACGATGATG
The DNA here is from genome assembly GCA_027743915.1 of Seira sanloemensis. NCBI lineage: Eukaryota > Metazoa > Arthropoda > Collembola > Entomobryomorpha > Entomobryidae > Seira > Seira sanloemensis. Next base: position 4,274 of record JAHZMY010000171.1, read on the forward strand.
ATGATGGTGGTGTTGGTGGTGGTGGTGTTGCTAGTGCTGACTGTGAGCGAAATCAATCCGATATGTGCACTACGCGACGGATGAAAAAAAAATTGAATGGAGAGAGAAAGGAAAAAAAAGTTCCATTAGTACATGAGGTCTGTTTACTGTCACCATTTTTCCTTGTGCCCCCTTTGCCATTTATTTGCCAAAATATGAAGTGTGTGTCTCACATGTAACGTACATACATGAGAGACGTATGCAACATAACAAGCAATAAAAATTCCTCGTCTTTTCTCGAGATAAGGTGAAAAGGAGGAGGAAAGTGCTACAAGGCATTCATTCAACCAAGGAGAAGGGAGCGGTGTAACTAAAAAATAAATATTTATTGAAACTCTTTATTCCATACTTCATCATCAAATTGCAATTTGATGAAAATCAAGAGAATTTTTCCTTGAAAGCAGAGAGAGAGAGAAAAAAAGTCGGATGTCGTACAAAAGTATCGGGATAAAATGGCTATGAAAAAAAGTTTTTCTTCCATGTATTGGGACAAAGATGACAAATTTTTGAGAGTAAATACAAAGTAATAGAAATTCTTACATGCTTTTTCGCCTCTAGAAATACAGAGAAAAATTCAAGTTGGGCTTCACGGCTGGACACTTTTTCAAGTGGAAAGAGGGATTTAATATGTCAACCGAAAGAAACTATATTAAAAAAGATATTGGTTGACATGATTTCCCCAGATTTTTTCTCTAGGACCGTAGAGAATGTTGTCTTGTTGGACTCTGTGATTTCCTTCCAGAAGGGGAAATTAAGTCGAGAAAAAATTGGAACAGTGTACAATAAAAAAAGTTTTTCTTCCATGTATTGGGACAAAGATGACAAATTTTTGAGAGTAAATACAAAGTAATAGAAATTCTTACATGCGTTTTCGCCTCTAGAAATACAGAGAAAATTTTAAGTTGGGCTTCACGGCTGGACACTTTTTCAAGTGGAAAGGGGGATTTAATATGTCAACCGAAAGAAACTATATTAAAAAAGATATTGGCTGACATGATTTCCCCAGATTTTTTTCTCTAGGACCGTAGAGAATGTTGTCTTGTTGGACTCTGTGATTTCCTTCCAGAAGGGGAAATTAAGTCGAGAAAAAATTGGAACAGTGTACAATACGAGAGATTTTTTTGTGTGTCCCATTTCTGCTTTCAAAGGGCTTTACGTCCAATTTTCAGATGGGAAAGCTTCTTTTTATGCAATTCATGTAATAAGATATTGGCCACCTTTCTCCAATTCCCTATTTCCACTTCCACATGGGCTCATGTGAAATGTCGCGTTGTGATTATGAAAGGGACTCGCCGTTCTTTAAAGTGACGTGACACATTTCCCCCTCTTTTTTTGTGCGAGAGGAAAAAAAGGAATTGTATTACTGTGTGCATACGACCTAAATATCTGTACCTTTTTCCCTTGTCTTGTCTACCAGACTAAGCTATTATTTTACTCCGTCCCCCAAAGGTTTTTCTTAGTCACAATGATTCCAAAAAGACTTTATGCCAGGGTATTGCTGTCAATATGTCAACCCCTTTTTGCCTAGGAAAAAAGGTTTCTCCCGCAAAACATCAATTCGTTTCGCTTTCACTCGCAGGAAAATGCAATCGATTTTTTCCACATCTGATCCCAAATAGAGAGGAAAACCTTGTTTCAAGGGAAAAAGGCAAAGTCAGATTTGATTGACGGGAACTCGTACTGACTCCCATTATCTCATTTTTGCTTCCTGACTTTTGTGCCATTTTAAAACAGGCGGAATTTTTTGCCCTTTCTTCTTTAGAAATCGGCCCTTGTCATTCTAAACGACGGAAGGGAAAAGGAAAAGTGATTTTGCAAAATGTGATTTCATATGTAACTCAAGAAGGAAGATAAATAGGCACCTGAATTAACCCCATGACACATATTCAATCATGCAATCGCATTGCCTCATTTTATTTGATGGTAGATTATGTCCCTATTCTAGATATGTTGTATGTATAGTAGGCTTTGCAGTTTTTATTATCTTGTTATGGCCAAACTTAATTTTCCACTTTAATGAAACACTTTTTTCATTTTTCCTCTGGTGGAATCAAAGCAGATTATCTATTTAGGAACTGCCAATGTTCTTGTCACAACCTTGATACTAGATGCTATATACCTATGCTTAAATATATAACTCACATTACTAAAAAGCCAGTTAAATTTTGCTACGCTCCCAGCGACGTCCTTTATGAACAGTCCCTTTAAAGAGAAATCAAATTTCATCATGACACTCCACTGCTTCCCACAACTTTCATGAATCTAGTCAATCCCACCATTCGCTTCTGATTAAATTATCCCACGTCTCCAAGTCAGTGGGCAGACCGAGTAAGGGCTATTCAAGTTTTCCCACCTCTTCCTCTCTGATTAAACTATATATACAAGCCACAGAAGAACTTAATAACAATAACAAAGCCATAATAAGAACAACAAAAGAGTTAACGCGGAACTTGTTTCTTCTCTCCACTTCCTCAGCTTCATTTTCATCTTCGTTGGGGAAAATGAACAAACAAAGAGATGTGAGTCGTGAGAAGAAGAAGGTGATGTGTAACTTCATAAGCTCAAGTATGAAAGGAGAGATACAAGTTAACTTTTGCTTTATGAAAACTATCCCCCAGAAAAACAAAAAAAACTTTCTCAACAAAAGGACAACAGAAGCGCGACATACCGTAAATACTGATTTTGAGGATGGCATAGAGTTGATTTCATCCAGGCCTTTGCCTCCATTCAGACGGTATTATCCCCCTTGAAAGCCAAGTTGACAATTATTATATTATTATTATATTACAGATAGAGTAAGTACGTATAATCATAATATAAAACAAAAACAAGAGAAATGAAGCCTAACTCAAATATATTTTCAGGTTGTCGCATTCATTTCACTCGAAAATCCGCCTGTTTTCCTTTTCTCTCCGCTGTCGCTCCGGGGAAAATACATTATTGTAATATATTCACCTCTTCCAGAGTCGGCAAGCTTTCTTTACCTGAAGCATAGGCAGAAAGAGAGAGAGAAAGATACTGTTCACTTTTCTTTTGAGCCACTCTAAGCAAAAAAGAGATTTGCTTTCCCTTCCTCTCTCAAAGTTGCAATCTTCAGCTCACCAGACTACTAAATAAAGAGCTCTCTCGCAACGAGAGAGAAACAAGGAAAATCCTTGGTGGGATTTCATCTTGTATCACAAGCCCATGTTAAATTATCCTAGATTTTTTCTCTCTTCAAAAAACTGCACTTCCTTGTGGAGAATATCTTCTCTCTCTCTTTCCACTTTCTTCTGGGGGAATAATGAGCTTCAATGGAATGAATGAAGAGAGAAGCATGTGGCAAAGTCATTTCCTTTTTTCAAGCCTGATAACGGCTTATTTTCGCAAAATACCTTTTCCCTCAAAAAATGACGAGCTACTTATTCAGTGCAGAAAAAACTCTGCTGGGACACTACTTTTAGAGACTCTCTCTCGCTTTTTCCTCCACGATGATTACTCAATATTTGTACGCACTCCGGGAGAGAAAGAGAAAGAGAGGGAAAGGCGCTACTTTCGCACGTTTCGTCTCTCCATCATCAGCCCATCTCTTGGTTGGAGGTTGGGTGCAGCTGTGATTTTTTTGTGAAAATGAAAGTAGAGCAGAAATACTAAAAACGTATTGCTCGATCCTGGTGCAAGCGAGTCTGAGGCAATTGCCGTAAAAGTATCTTTTCCATCCAGTTCATTTTCTCGAAAGCTAGAGTCATGACATACTCACAGGCTTACAATCATCATCATCACTATCGCGATCATCATCGCATTTTCTCTAGTCATTGCCAAATGGTGAAATTGCACTCATTTTTCCTCTTCACTCTCCTCGCTCAAAACTGGGTCTTCATTCGGATTTTTGCCTCCCTTTTTTTCGAGACAGGAGCGTATTAAAAAACGAGAGAGTGAGAGATTATCGGATCGCATAAAAATTCTTTCTGTTTTTCACCACTGGACAACTCAACAAACAAAGTAAAAGGTCAGCGGACCTAAAGCTCATAAGCTGCTTCCGGAGCAGGAAAAAAGTAAAAGGCTTGTAAAAATCTTGACTCGTAAAACTCCCTCCCTTTTGGCTGAGAGCAAGAAGAAGACGAAGAAAAAATATTGTAGACTTTATTTGCGGACAAGATCCTTTCAACGGTCAACATCTTATTTGCTTTTACTTTTTTTGGAGGAAGGCGCACCAAAAAACCGGATTACGTTATGTACCAAAGTTTCCATATCGCGAGACAAAAAAAAGGATAAAATATGCTTGAGGCTATTTTTCCTGAGAGCAAATAATAGAAAATCTTTTTTTTCCTAGAAAAAATATATCGACTTGGGTGAAGCAATATTGTAACCTGAAGTTAGGTGATTCCACCATTGAAAATTTTGCGACATGTCCTCTATTTTTTTGAAAGAAACGGAGTTTTAATAACTTTCTCAAGGAAAAGCCTGAAATGCTTATCATGCTTTATTCAACGAAGACGATGATGGTTCTAAAAGGGAGCAAATCGGTGGAAAATCTTTTGTTCCTGGAATGGAAAGCGAATTGGGCGCGGTTGAAAAAATGTCGTTTATCCTTCCCTCTTCAGATTCCTTTCTGATACAAAGTACAAACTTGATGTAAGATGTAAGTATGAGATATTTGATAAAATATGATGACATAAAGAGCTGCAAGTATGTACATACACATGTGTAATAACATTTACGGGGGTAATCATCTACAATTTCATTTCCAACTGTGCACTTTGATATGAAAAACTGATACAATTTGTAGTATTCGCGAATGTCCCTAATGAGAACTCATATATTATCGATTTCTCTATTAATTTTGTAGAAATATATTGAATATCAAATGGCGTTTCAACGTATTTCCCAGAAGGGAAAATTCATTTTGAATTTTGATATGAAAAAGAGATTTTATTTCCATGCATTATCATGGAAAGTCATTTGATGAAAACAAAAAATGATACGGATATATTTTGTAAGATGATGATTCTTCAGATTTTTTTGCAATAAGCGAAATAAAAGTAGAAAGTCAAATTTCTCCGAGTCTTTATTGTAACTTAAGTATTTTGAGAAAAAATAAATGAGAAATGTAGGGCAACTCGAATTCGCTGTAGAACAGCCGATTGTATGTATATGGGAAAGCATAAGGAACAGCGTGTACCCAGTCTTCTTTTCAAGATTTCATTGGTATTCATGGAGCATGTTCAGATGAAGAATCTGATCTATTTCTGCTTTTCTTGATGACTTGGAATATTCTGTCAGTCTGGGTCTCCCGAAGCTCAGCCTACCACACACATATACATATATACTATTCTTTAACGATGCAAAGAGGGTGGACGGAACTCATATATCCAGCTCCACAGCAGGAAATAAAATGGTTTCCAGAGATTCTCCAAGACAAAAAAAATTGGACGTATCAAGACACACATCATCTGCTTCACTGAATGTTTTGTATTCTCATTTCAGTTCTTTGCAAGACCAAGAAGCAGTCTGCTGTGTACAGAAAAAATGGATGGAAATGCTATCCTGCGTAGATTTTTTCGACTTCCTTGGGAATACCATCCTTCTGGGAAACTCAAGTCCATATCTTGTCATCATCAACATCATTTTACCAACGACGACATTTTCTTCCTCTCCAACTCCGGGAAGCTGGAGGTATCCTGCTCGAGTTTCCCAAAGTCAGAGGGAAAAGTCAGAGCTTTGCTCATAGATGCGATATTTCATATGGAGCAAAATTCGTGTTTTCGTCTTTCCTCCAGGATATATGTATATGTGACTGTGGAGTCGGTGTGCTGCTGCTTTGTGCAGTTGTTCAGCTTGTTTTGATCTTTGGGTCAGAATCACGCCATTCTTAGTCACACGCACGCACCAGCGGCAAGTGCAAATATACCTAATCTAGAATTGAAATCTACGATCCAATAAGCATTTCCATAAAGGATTTCTCCTCGAATCGTCTGCATAAAAAGCAAGGTTTCAACGCTTTCATCAATAACGAAATAAGCTCATTTACTTATTGAAACAGGAAACGTATGGGAAGGAGAGAGTGCAATAGATATGCATGTGTATACACTTCACAACTCCCTGCGTATTACACTGACTGGCCCAAACCAAGTGGTACAAAAATAGCCTCGCTGCTTTCACTTTAAAAGCTTGTTGGAGGAAATGGAAGCGCTTAAACAATCTTCCCCTCTTTATATGCCCCTTCTCAGTGAAAGTAGCTAAATGACAGTATTATTACAACAGAGATTGTTAAAGATAAAGGGGAAAAGTTTACTTGAGGGAAAAGTCTCTCTCTCTTTCTCCTGATAAAGCTACTTCACAATCAACTCCACTACACTTTTTACTGCATTCCATTGATGAGTTGGACAAGGATGAATCGCTTCCACGAGCAGCCAGAGAGAGAGAGAGAGAGAGTGAAAGTGTAGTTTCACTCAGCAAGAATGCGTTTCCTTCGTTCCACTATGAAGTGCACCAAAAAAAGAGCTGGACGTTTTTTTCTCCCATTGTCCTTGTCCAATGCAGGCAAAGAAAAAGGCACATTTTGACATGTCCATAAAATGTTAAACTCTCCTCTCCATCCCCACTTACATTTTCCTTTACTTCCCTTTAGTCAATAATGGATGAATTGTCATTCAACTCTAGTGACTTGTACTCTACAAGAAAAAAAAGAAGTTTAAAGGGGACACACAGCCAGCTAGTTCAAGCGTGACACTTGTTCTTTCACGTTTTTGTTGTTTCCCTTGTACGCATTTCCCCCGCAGTTCCCATCCACGAAACAAAACTAATGATTCTCTGTTTCTAGAGAATGTTGCTTTTTTTCTCTCTTTATCCCTGTAGCTAAAAGATGGATTTTCAGTCTCATTGTTTAAAAAAGAAAAGCATCTGTGTCCCAGTCTCGAAATTCCAGAGAAAGAGTATCAAAGCTCGTGTATTAATCTTTGAGAGAGGTTGTATAGGCAAGCCCGGCAAATTTTCATTTTCTCCTCATTCAATGCATTTTTTCTGCGGATTTGTCATGTATCTTGGAAAATACATATGTCAACTGTCACTTTCGCTCTTCCTCCATTTCCTTGAAGATCCAGAGACAAATGAGGGAAGGCCCAATGAATACACATTTTTAAAAAATTCCATTTCAGACTATTCCATGCAAGCACTGGAACTTTTCCAGCTTCTAGAGAAATGAAGAAACTAGGTCCACTCGGCAGCTCACTACGGTGAAAATTATGATATGGCTTGTGTGTATATCTCTCTCCTCCCATTAGACAACCCGATTTCACCCCGTTTCCACCAGACCTGTCGCACGGCTCATGAAACGACCATATAATAATAGGAGCCATAATAATAACCATCATGATATCGTGTCCTCCTTTCCCCCTTTTTCCAGAGGCTGGCTAAAAGAGTCAAAGAGGTGAATGAATATTCCTCTTGGCGATGGGAAAAATGCATGTGGTTGTGCAAGCATGCTCCTGCTGAAAAAAATCTTTAGCTATTTGACTCCTTCACGTCCTTCAGCCTAGCCTTCAAGATCAAGATCTTTACGATAATCTATATGAACTCTCTTACGAAATGGATGGAGATGAGATGCCTAGTAAAAATCTCTTCTGGAAGTATAAAAGATTCTTATCTGGCATACTAATAGAGCTGCTCTCAACTTCCTCTCTGGGCCTGGAGACGGAAGGAGAAAGGCAGAGGATATCACGACGTGGAGAGAGTGAGTGAGACTACGTGAGTGTAATGGCAGCTCGAGAAGCGGACAATTTTTGAAATGTTTTATTGGCTCGAAATGCTCTCATTTGTTTTCCTCTATTGCTTCCAAGTAGACTTGGACAGCGGGATTTTCTTATTCTGATGCAGAGAAAAGGTAAGTAAAAGGTTCATACAGTCTTTAGAGAGGACGCAGCAGCAGCGGCGGAGCAGTAGTAGATTTGGATTTTCAGAGATCAATAAATGGAATTGAATGAGGGGACACGGAGAGAGGATTTTTACACTAGAATTTATCTCCTCCGTGGTCAGTGATGGCTGACTGGCATGCCACGACTGGAAAAAAAACTTTTTTCCCTGCATGTCTCACATGGACACATACATCTAAGTGTTGTAAAAACCAACGACATCCTTTTATATGTGTGGTTGACAGCTGAGAATAAATTTTAGCTGGGAAAAGTTTCCCCCGCTACCGTCACACTTGCTCTCCCCACGTATATGAATGTGCCTTTTTGAAAATGAACGAGAGAGAGAGAGGAGAGAGAGAAAGCGGATTTTTCTAGATTTTTTTATTCATTGGATTAGCTGAAAGTGTGCTAGTGGATCTTACCATGCAAAAAGAAGCTAACTGACAAGGCGAAAGACAAACAGAGAGCTGTGTGTGGCTTACGTGAAAGTTGTAATTCGCGTCCTGCGTTTTTGTTTTATTAAGTTAAACTATTCATACCTATTTGTGCTTGCTCGGGCAGAGGAAAATATATTGCTTCCAGCTTTGAAAACCTGAGCGGTGCAGGGGCTCCCATCCTTTTGAATCCACTCTACCGCAATTATGATTATTACTTCAATTTTCATGACGCTCCTGGCCTACTTCAGTTGACAACGTGGATAGCAGATAGCAAAGTTTTTTTGTAGTGTACCTAACTCTACGTACTGGTAGACTTGTATCCTGCCGTTATTCACTTTAAAGGCAAACCGAGATGAGAATTTATTCATGAACTTTAAGCCAAACCATAATGATGATGATCATCATCAGCAGCAGCAGCAACGTCCTTCGGAGAAGCGACCATAAAACCTTGAATTATTCATGGATCCGTTTGAAATTTTCAAAAGGGGCATGCACCGTAGCTTCCTAATTAAATAAAATGAGATATATGAGGAGCAAAACCATAATGATGAATGCAGTTTCTCCTGATGCACATATTGACATACAATGCCTAAATATTTGTCCTTCCCATCTTCCAGTCCCACAAGAAAAGTTTGGATTTCAAATTTACCTTCCCGAAATTTATCATTGCCTGCGGAGGCTGATTACATGCCACAAGGAAGAAAGTTATGGCGTAGGACTAACTTACTACACCCCTTCGCCCTTCAGGTTTCATTGAAGCTAAACTATTCATGACTAAAAGTTTCTCCTTACATCAGTAATGAGAGGAGACTTCCATGAAGTTGCTCTGGCTGGCCTCCCTTCCGTATTAATTATTTACTTTCCCNCACCCCTTCGCCCTTCAGGTTTCATTGAAGCTAAACTATTCATGACTAAAAGTTTCTCCTTACATCAGTAATGAGAGGAGACTTCCATGAAGTTGCTCTGGCTGGCCTCCCTTCCGTATTAATTATTTACTTTCCCCGAAGAAGTAAAGTAAGAATACCCTTGACATTTTCCCTGGAAATTGATCTTTTGTTTATATCCCATGTCTGGCTAAACTAACATATTCTCACACACACACGCTGTGTACTGTCGAGACAAATACACACATTATTATTTCACAAACGGAAAATGGAAAACAAAAGGACATTGTTATTTTTAATGAGAATGTGTTCCTTCTCAGGAGGAAGGGAGTTTTTGCGCGTCTCGTTCTCTTGTTATTTAGGAAATTATACATCGTCATCATCAGCAACTTTCTCCCACATGCCTTTCTTTCACGCAATGTGACATGCCTACATTCAAAATTGCAAATAAGTAAAGAGGCAGACTACACATACACACTTCTAAACGCGATACAATGCCTATTTCATCACGTTCATTTTTCGAAGCTGTTTCAAGCCAACGTCACATATTATATAAGTCCTTAAGGTTTCAGCTCGCGTTTACAAGAGGCTGATATGCATTCAAGCGTCGTCCTATTCCAAGAGATCCCTCTTTTCGTTTCCAATCACCTCTTAAAACCAATACACATACTACACCGAATAACATTGCCTTATCTGAGCCCATGAAAATCTAAGAGGAGAGAGCGTGTAAAATACCAGAGTGTGTTTGTAACCCCTTCTCCGGCATGCATAACATGTAGGCATCTAAAGTAGACACATTATTATAATCGAAAAGCCGCTTAAAGAATCCCTTGTTTACTCCAAAAAATTGTATATTTCTCTCTCCCACACATACACACCAATAATATGAGAAAATTGCATAGATATTTTTATGACACTCTCTAAAAGAGTTTCTCTTTTTCTTTGAGAGAAAAAAATCGCTTGAACTAAAAACGTGCCTTTGAGTTCAATTCAGAAGATATCCTCTATAAAAGGAAATCATGATTTTGATAGGAAAGTCACGAGCGAAAGTTGTTACCCTTTCTGTACTCTAGAGAAGGCTTAAGCTGTGAGCTCATCTTTTTACATGGGAAAAACAATGAATGCATCAAGACTGCACCTGGTTCATGGGGAAAACAGAAAAAAGTGCAAGTAGGTATTTTCTCTTGAGAAAGTTGGTTTGGGTGCTCCAGTAAAAGTTTTTTGGTTGTTGAACTTTTTCCCCCTAGTTGTTCTTTTTTTCCTATGGAAGTTCTTAAGATCTCGTGTAGATCGTGGAGAACGTGCTTGTGTGCATTTAAAATGAAAATGGGAAATGGAAATAGAAGTTAGGTAAGCCGGCTCATTTATTTTATTAGAAATTGGTTGGTAAGTACGTACGTAGATGCTGCGCCATAACGGGAGAAAGTAAAGAGCAGGGAAATGAATGAGCTGACTAACGAGACAATATAACAAGAAAACAAAAAAGGATCATTTTTCCGCTACATAATATCCTCTAGACAAAAAAAAATAGGAACAGGAATTCTCATTTTTCCCGAAAAAAAGTTCCTCGCCTTCAACGGAGCCATTCATTAAAGACAACAATGCGCTTGAGACACATCTTGCACCTTGTGTCGTTCCTTTTCTCGTTTTCCCAAGGTGTTTTTGTGTAAAATTTTGAAATGTTTTTCAAAATTGCTTGAGATCGTCCCTTCTGAACGTGCCCTTTTAAATGGAGAGTATAATGCAGCATCAAACCGACGTAGACCATGTGTTCCCAGTGTGCGGTGAAATGATGCATTCACATCATGACAACGCACACACGTGCACACACACAAACTACTCTTGTTTCTCAAAAGGAGAGAGGGGAATGCGATGCAATGGAATGGAGGAAAAAGAGAGAATTTTCCTTCTTGGAAAGTTATTTAGCAGTAAAGAAAAACAACATCGGCTTTCCCCTTTCTCTTTTCCTCCTTTTCCTTCCACCTTATCTAATCCAATAAGCCATTTCTTTATGATCTCCTCTCTTTCTTTTGCGCTGCTGAAAACGAGTCGCGTGCTTGGTTCAAGCTCTATACCAACAAATATGACGCGGCACACAGCAGGATTCCAAAGTCTGACTGGATTCTTAGGCCAAGTCAAGTCTAAATTCCTCGATTTTTCTTTTATATTGTCGTTGCGGAAAGGAAACCGGAAACGTAATCTTTTTCAATTTTCTTGAGCCTTTTTACATAATACACATATAAGGCTTCTTTTTTTGCTGTTTCTTGCGATTCATGTGTGTACCTTTGCGTGATGTGGTGTGACCAGAATGAATTGTGATTCTCGAGTCCCAACGGGGAAGAATCAGAAGCCTACATTTTCAACTTGAAAAACAAAAGAAAGATTTTCCAGACGGCAAGAAAGTAGTTTGGAATCAGAACTATAATCTGTCATATTCCCGTTTCTTGAGAAAACACGCCAAGAGATTACAGTAACAATATTGTGGAGCGGAAGCGTTCATTAAATTTGTCTCTCGTGCGCAGAGAAAAACTGCAAATAAACACGTTTACTGTTGCGATTTAAAGTTTTAGAGAAGCATTTACATATACATAAATAACATATGTATAACTATTTCTTGTAGTCAAATGGATGCTCCCGACATTTGAGAATCCTCGTCGTGTCATGATATTATGAATTTATGGTGACACATTCCAAAGCACATTCTGGATTCTAAATAGATATTTCATACATTGCAAAATTCCAAAAACAAAAGTAGCTCCTAGACGCCACCAAAGTATGAATGTTAGACAAATTTTTGCCAACTTTATGCAAAAAAACCGTTTGGTTATGTGGTGTGCTGTGAACAGCTAATTTCCAGAAATATGCAAAATTTTCAGTGCATATTTTTAACAGAATATCTAGTAGATGCGCTAATGGTTAACTATCCTCATTTCAGGAGAAAGTAATCGTAGAAGTCACTCGCTATACAGCGTCTCTCGTTTCCCTCTAAAAGCCAACGAGCTTCGACTTCATTTGCAATAACGCATCGCATCAAAGCAGGATGGGTCCATTGGCGTGGGATAAAGATTAGTATTTACAAAAGCGACCGCCGTCACCGCCCGCCGTTATAAAATGAGACGCATTCTGCCTTCTTCTCCGAATCATGTACTTATCAGTGTCACAGAGCCTCTATCCCTTTGATTAGCGAATGCCTTTACACACCCACCTGCGTTTTCCATTTCCCGGCTCCCTTCAAAATGAGCATGAGATATACACCGTGAATTGTTCATAAAACAGAAAGTCTTTCCCATTTCCTCGTTAATGCAGAAAGATGTTCTCGCCGTTGACTATAGCTATGGTTCAGTGTTATTTAATGGGATTTTTTTTGCAGAAAAATGAGAGCATTCAAACAAGGGGAAAATGTGGGAGAGGGGCAACAAAACAC
>JAHZMY010000172.1:0-17262 GCA_027743915.1 Seira sanloemensis
GTTATTTATGAAATAAAATTTGAAACACGTTCCAGATGCTTATGCATGTCCTCTCTCATTTTCTCTTATATGTTTAGAAACGAGCATACATACATGGATATGTGATATGGTCTTGGAACCGCAATTAATTGCATTACCCTCTCCAATAATTCTTTTTCCGTGCCTTAATAAATTCATGAAAGGGTATCTTCAGAACCTCATTGCTTTGACTGGGCAATAAAACTGCTTCTAGAAAATTTTGATGCGTGGGTCGCATAGTCTCCGATATTTAAGCAATATATATTTTTTCAAGCCAATAATGATGCTCTCATTTTGAGTTCCGAAATCAATTGTCAGCAATTTGACTTAATTACCTTAATGTCAAAAACAATAAATTGATTACTTAATAAGACAAAGGAACTAGCTCAGGGACTGGTCACCCACTCCGATTAGAAAGGTGAAAGTGAACTTTTTGCGCTCATGTTTGTGCACATTATTTCGTTGTTTGTTGTGTCTCTGCCTGGGCATCCTCATCCTCGTCATCGCCTTTTTTCAAACTGGTGACACTAAAAAAAGAAAAAGTATACAAAAGGAGGGAGAGAAAAAAACGTTGTCCTGTAAGTACATAATACATTATGCATAGTATCGTTGTCTATTTATGTTATATGTAGCATCCCTCTCCACCACAACACAACCCCAACCACCGGTTACAACAAACTTTTTTTCGTCTTTCGCTATCTCTGCTTCTTTTTATTGATTTTTATGTACATATATGCAAACAAGCTGCTTTGCCAAAAAGAAGAATCGCGTCGTGTCCTCGTATCATCATATCATCAAGAATGGAGTGGAACACCATGATATCTGATAGACTTGGAGAAAAATTGTACATTTCAGTAGCTGACAAGATAACTGCATGAGGGGGAAGAAGGCGTAAATTTGATTTCATCATTTCATTTCGAAAGAGAATGCTTTGATTTCATTCCAAAAAGATGAGACCTGGCCTATCTCCTCTGAATCAGCGAAACGGCTCACAAAACTTTCTCTTTTTTCATAAAGTCCGACGACTTCATCGAAGCATTATTGCGTCATGTACATAAAAGTATTAACATATATACGCGAAAGTAAATAAGATGTTAATGGGACGGAAGTGAGTAATGATTTCGGGCTTACATTAAGAATGCATTTTTATTTACTCTTTTAGAACATTCATGACTTTAAGAACATTTACAGTTTTGAGATGCTTATACATAAAGCTGACTCAACTTTTTGAAAGCTAAGAGATTTATACAGGGAATGAAAACATGCCTACAGTAAAATTTTTAGTACATTATTTATATTTACACTTGTACACAATAATTTTTACAATATTTTCTGCGATTTTTGATATTTATTCTACGTGATGTATTTCACAAGGTAAATTTATTGTGTAATTATGAAATACACTAATCACAAGTTTCACAACTTTGCTTTATTTAAAGATAATACTGTTTCACATGCACTTTATACTCGTTTCATAAACGCTCGACTTTGAATGTCGTAAAATAATATAACATCTTTACAAGTTCACATCTTTAAAATACAATTAATTTTGCGTATTTTCCTGAAACAATGGGACAAAATAGTTTCCAGCAGGTAGGTTTATGTAGGTCGATGTTTTAATAGCATTCCACATCAATTCAAGCGAATCTGTAACGCTAAGATGGGTCCGTAGAATTTTTCTCATAAAACTTATTTTAGTGGAGAAAGTTTCCTTCTCGTGATAAGTATATATATCATGTACAAGGAGAAGGTGAAGCAAATTGAGTATAAAATGAAATTCACTGTACAAACAAATGTACAAATATTTACAAGTTTTTTTTCTATCACAAAGAGAACTTTTTTTAAAGACTAGATTTCGTTCTATTGGAACGTGCGTACTTTCACTTTCTCAATTTAAATGATGAAAACAAATATTACGTATGAAATGCAATATAGGAGCATTGTATTACCTTAATATTTACATTTATTTATTTGTTTACAGAATTTTCCATGTATATACATACAAAAGACTTTCTTTACAATATTTTCTTCGCCTGGTACATATAATATTTTGTTTTAAAAAGTTTTGTTTTTACTTTAGCGTATTAAAGAGTAGCGTATACAATAACATCATATACTTATGATATTGTTTTCTTCCTCTGATCTCTGAAAAAATTTCAATTTGTATCCGGTATCGCATTATACTTTCTTTTCTTTGAAGATTCGGTAACGATCTTATTTTTTAAAATTGTGTGTGAGAAGCCCGACAAAAAATATCCAGTTCGTGAAGAGAGTTTGTAAACAAAAGTATGAAAACACAGGACCTCTTTCTAAACATGAAAGAGGCGGATTCTTTTCCTAAAACATTTTTATGTAGTCGATGATTCCAAGTTCTCAGAATTTTCTATTATTCTTAATGCAAATTGGGAGATCGGCTTGGTTTTCTCCTTTCAAGTTTGAATTTCAAGAACGGGTGGACTAGAAAACATGTAAAAAATAGGATTCCAGAGAGAGAGAGAAAGCGAGTCAATACCTATCCCTTCATATCACTATCTATCCGTATATATGTATATCCACTTGAGTAAGACGTAAGTAAAGAGTATTGAGAAAATGATATGACGAGATGACAATGTGCCAGAAGTGCCAGTCACGAAAAATATTACATACCTGAAAATAATTTGTTACGTAAATAATGTGACTAGTCAAAAGTCTAAATCAAATTTAGCAGCATTGAAGTGCAGCCTACTTTTGTCCTCGACGTGACACTACACATACATACTTTCACTCTATTACCTAGTGCCTAGTTGACATTTTTTGGAATGTGCCTATTACATATGTACGTAGCTGAATTATTCATATTTATATAGATATCGCGATTTTGAGATCAATCGACAGACACTAGCTATTATACATAAACATATGAGACGTATTATTAGGTCACACGTTTTGTAACACTGTATGTATTTTCTTTTTTATATATAAAAATCTCATCAAATCAAATTAATTATCCTATCCTCAATTTCGAACGAGAGATCTACATAACTTTTTTTGTACCTAAAGTCTAATTAAATTTTCTCTTATAAATGCGCAATATCTGGTATAACCAAAAATAGACATGTACGCTTTCCTTGTACTCATCGTCGTAGGAAAATTGACACCGGAAATATATTTTTTGTTATTTAATCGTCTCATATATTCAAACAACACAATATATATATATGTATATGTATGTACGTAAAAATCTAAGTATCCTATCAAACACGGTGAAGCATCATCATCATCTTCATTTTTTCAGCTTGATTTTGAAAGAACCCTTTTTTGTTTGTAACATTACACTTAAAGTAAAAAAAATGAGGCGGAGAGAGAGAGAGAAATTCAAGCCTATTTAATTTAAATTTTCACGATCTCATCCTCTCCTTCAGTTTTCCCTTGTTAATTCTGCTCTTCAAAAGTTTCCGGCTCGGATAGTACATTAACGAAATCATCTATCTAAATCATCGTCGTGCTTAAAGCTGCTGCCACCGTCGCTCCCCTCGCCGGCGAGCATTGTCGCCAAGGACATCGTCCCTGGCGCATCGTATTTCAAAGGATCCGTCTGTAGTTTCACTTTATCCTCGTCCTCATCAGATTCCATCTTGACAGAGTCAATCTTGACCTTTGCCCTTTTACTTGAAGATTTACTGTGCTCCCCAGCAGCACGATGTCCCCCTCCGCGACTCCGTTTCCCCGCAGTTCTCTCCACTTTATGCAGGGGATTTTTGGGAATCTCTAAATCAATCAAGTTCGCATCACTCACACTGTCAAAGCCGGATCTTTTCTGGGGCTTTGCCGGGGAAGGACTAATGCTATTACTCTTTTCCTCAAATTCACTTTTTCCTTGAGACGGTGGGCTACCACTCCCTAAAATGGATTTAGGGGAAGTTGTAATCGACTCCATTTTATTATACGGTTGAGATTGTTCTTTGGCTGGAGTGGTGGCACTCGCACTACTACTTTTGTCGGGAGACAGGACTTTCCCTCCCTCCACATTATTATTATTCAGGCTCAAACTTAAAGAAAAATTATTTTCTCCGTTAACACTCGGAATTTTCAAGTCTTCAGGCTCACTTTTAAAGTACTTTGGCTTCTTCTCTGCCTCCTCGTCCTCATCATCGTCGACCAGCACGTTTGAGTTATTTTCATCATCGGATGAGCTGGAGGATGAAGAGGAGGACGAAGATGACGATGAAGACAAAGGATTCTTCTTATTATTATTTCCTGGGACCAGGGTGTCATCAACTGCTACAACTGATGATGGCACGGGCTCATCATGATCCGACAAAGACAGATTGCCGTTATTACTATCAGAGCTAGGCTTCCGCGAGGTTTTCTTAGTTGACTTGTTATGACTTTTGTTGGCAGCTTTCTTATTTGGATTAAGATTGATCATTGTATTACTACTGCTGCTACCTTCGCAAGTTGCAGTACTCTCCGTGCTTCCTTTACCAGTGCCACCACCGCCAGCGCCGTCCATTTTATTCCCGTCACTTTTCCCCGAGTGATGGTTACTAATGATGGGTGGCTGTTGTTGTGACTTGTTTGAGGTATTACTTTGTTGACTTGTAATGCCGTTGTTACCACTCGGAGGGATTGAAACGGGTGGGCTATTACTACTACCACCTCCACCGTTGCTCCCTGTGCTGCTTCTCCTCTTTCCTGGAAACGAGTCAGATGCCGTTGGACTACTTCGGTTATTATTACTACTATTACTATTAGCTTTCTGTGCGGTTGTGCTGAATGGCGATGACAAAGACTCCTTTGCTGTTGTGGCCGTGCCGTTGGGCCTAATTTTCTGATAAATCTTTTGCAAATTGCCAAGTACATATCTCGTGGACAGTACAGAATTTGACGAGATTTTTCCTTGAGGCGGTGCACTCTGCACGCCGGGAGGGAAGTGGTATGGCGAGGCCTTACTCGCGTGTAGCAAACTCAATGGAGGGATCGCTACGCTGCCTCCCATACCTCCCGAATACCTCGAGTCCAACGAGGGATGAGAGTCAAATCGTGGAACTTGAGGAGAGGATTGTGAGCCAAAGAGATTTACGTCCGCCGGGTCACGGAATGCTGACAGGGCAGTATAAATGGGCCGAGGTGGTGTTGCAGCACGACCACTACTCGAGCTGCCTCCAACACCGGGGCCACCGCTACTTGTACTACTTCCCGTACTGCTACTTTCCCAGATTCTCCCTGAAACCCGTAAATCAACGCAGAGTCCAGAGTCTGTGCTGCCTGCGCTGCTACTTCCGCTTGAGGAATTGGCACTGGGATTAGTACTGTTATTGTTACTGCTGCCGCTGTTATGACTTGATGCCCCATAACCTGATTTCGCTGCGGCTGCACTGGACAGCTTTGTCATCGCGGTGTTTAGCAGCAACCCTTCCTTTCTCGAAGATGATGATTGTGTTTCACTAGCACTACCACCGCTACTCGCCCCACCTGCATTCAGCTTTTCCCCGAAGCTCCCAGGATTACTTAAATTGTTATGAGATCCTCCGGAGGAGGCATGAGCTGAATGACTAAGTTGTTGATGATGATGGTGGTGGTGGTGATGGTGATAGTGTCTTGAAGACGACGAGGAGCCTCTCTCTCCACCACCACCCCCACTTCCACCACTGCTCCCACTGTTTGACGATGGGGACGGGGAGGTGAGGCGAGATATGGAGAAGCTTGATGACTTATTTGTACTATTCCCTGACTTACTTCCACCACCCGACTGGTGATGAGCTGGGGGAGATTTATTCGGCATTTTATGACCAAGACCGTTTAGGTAATGGGGAGACGGCGTTTGATTGCATATCTTTGTCGAGGAGTGTAACTGACTACTTTCGTACTTACTACCACTGCTCAGGAGTAACGAAGCCGTGGAGGCTGCAGCAGCTGCTGCCGCCGCTGCGGAAAAGTACGAAGCATCTTTCAAAGGTGGTGAGCTCGCGAGTAGTTCCTTCTCCTTCTGAGATAATGACGTCGCCGTCGAAGATGACTCACCCAGGCCACGACCCATCTTGGAGAGGTGAGGTGGGAGATGGGATCCATCCAAGCTTGGAGTGATAAAAGGGTTAATTGAGGAGAGCGAGTGTGGACTGCTCCCCGCACTCCCACTCATTCTCCCGTTGCTCGGAGTGGCAGCAGTTATGCTGCCACTTAGTAGGTTTAGATTGTCCGTGCGAAAAAGTTCAGAAGGTGACTGCGCTCCTCCAAGAAAAGGGCCAGGAGGTCCAGATCCCGTGTTTCCTCCACTCCCAGTATTCCCACCGCTTCCTGCAGACGTGGAATTACTGCCAAGAGGTTGATTGGGGCCAAGACCCGGGGGAAATGGGACGCCCATGTTCATACTCATCGCTGCAGCAGCTGCCGCCGCAGAGTTCATATAGGGATTTGGGAGAAACGGTGGGAAAAACCAGAAGGGATGTGGACCAAATGGGTGGAAAGCTGCGGCAGCTGCAGCGGCCGCCGCCGCCGCGGCAGCGGGTGAGCCAGCCGAGGAGTTTCCACCAGCATTGTTTGAAAGAGGAGACGTTGCCGAAGCGGATGCCATTGATGTAGATGGAGGTCTTCCGGCGGGACTCTGCCTTTCGGAATCCTTATCCTGTACAAGAGCATAAAATGAATCATTAAAATTAATTAGCTGCCATTAAGAGAGCCGTCGACAAGGGAGAAAGCATTGCATTAGCACTAGTTGAAGTATGTCATTAGCTTGAGGTCAAAAACTCAGTCAAAGAGAGAAAATGAGAGTTATTGTGGAAAAGAGAGAGAGAGCATCAATTCAAAAAAAATTCTCAAGGAAAAAGCATCCAACAAAAACAGCAAGAGGAGAGAGAGAGAAAGATATAAATGATCTGAAGACAGAAAAGAGGAGAAAACAACGGCAGTAAAACTCAATGACAAAAAAGTTGGTCTTCGTGGTTCACAATAAAATATGGTGGCCAGAGCCTTTTCTCCATCGGAAAAAATACACAAGAATATGTATTCCTTTTCTCTTTTCCCCCAATTCTTTTGTTGTTTGTTGTGGAGAAAAGAAGTACGCTTTAGCATACTCAAACCCAGAACACAGTATATTTATCGTATACTTATCTAAAGTTTTTGTCGTTACTTCTTTCCCAAGTCAGCTCAAAAGTGATAAGGTCTTTCATAGATAAGTGAGCTGTAAAGCTGACTCCATGAGTATCTATTGGTTTATAGTGGGGCAACTTATATGATATACAAAGGTTTCACCATCATCATCTTCGTCTTCAGATCATCTGAACTAGACGAATATATATTCCATCTTTTCTCCATATAAAGCATTAATACCTCCATAAGTGAATATAACCATTTTTAAGTGACACAAGAAGGATACAAAAATGGAATCGTAAACCTAAAAAGAAATCGGCGGTGCCATCAGCATCATCATTTCGTAGGACCAAAGGAATGATTTCGTTTAGCTAAACTGCCACCATCTATAGTATTAACACGAGCATTGTCTTTTATGTCCCAATCATATTTGGTATCATAATATACACACTTAGAAATGTGTGCTTAATTAGTAGTTAGTAGAAATGAGAAATTATTTTTTTCAATTTGGTAGACAATAATTATTATCAATTGCACCAAAATTAAATATTTAAGGCAAACCATGTTTCTGCAAACAAAAGTATGAATGGAAACTGAATTTGACAAGGCATATAGGATATCCGGCTTCACCCAGAGAAATTCACTAGTTTAAAACAAATGTAGAATGCTGCATGGAGGCTATAATATGGGGCGTAAAATGCTTTTGCTTTATGGATTTATTGCAGGAGAAAAGTGTAATGTTCGTATGTGCCATGCCATCATCATCTTCATTCTGCTTAACTCCCACTCAATCTCCCACAATTTTACCCCGTCTCGAAAAAACTACATTTGAACTTTTTCTCTTTATCCGCGTTTATTTCCGCTCCCCTATACTTAAAAATCTCTTCTTTGGCAATTGTCGCAGAATAAAAATAAAGAAACGTTAATACATATAGTTTTGCCTTGGCTCAATCATCGTTGTCCTTGTTTGGTGTTGGAGTTCGGAGAAGATTACACATACTTACATTCTCTCCCCAATGTCGGTAATGTCGTAACAGCCAAATGGAGAAGCATCTTGACATCTTTCCAACTATCTTTTGCAATTAAATATTTAAATAAAAATGGATAGTGGAGTAGTGCCCAAGGGTGCAGGCTTATTCTCCTTTATTTATTAGCTTTTTCCATGTCAATTTCCGCTTTCCCCCTTGTGACATGAGGAAATCATTTCATGTGTCACATTTACTCCAGTTCCTTTTCTCAATGTGTCATTCACTGATCTAATTTCAGCTGCCGTTTCAAAGGTCATCTTTTTAATTTCCTATGCATAGCATACATACAATGTAACGCAAGCTTCAGGCATCATCTATCTGCAAATAAGATGAAAACTTTTTCTTCGAAAATGGAAAATGGGTAGTAGAAAAAGGTTTTATAGCGATTGCTTAAAATTGACTTGACATAGACCATATTATGGTGAGCAATAACATTAAAGTAATTTCACTTTTTTTTATCTCTTCAAGAATACACACACATTTTATACGTCAAGTTATGAACGTGTGTGATGGCATATCTCAAAATCACATTATAAAAACTTTACACTGACTGACTGACTACACCCTAGTTTATAGGTGAACTGCTGCTAGAAATTACGAAATAACGATTCTAGCCAACATTGCCACACGTAAAAGCACAACGCATTTCAAATTGGAAATGCGATTTTTAATATTTGACATAAATTGACTTAAAGCCAGTTCAAAAACATTTCATGGACATATGTAAGATTTAAATGGTTAACTTGTAAAACATTTACTTCCAATATTTAACGCATCAAATTTAGCCAGACACAGCATTTTTGATTTTTTTTATTAAAGCCTGCCTGCCAGTCGTTTACTGAATAACTCGCTGAAGAATGAACGGTCAAATGCGCACATAAAAAACTCCGCTTCGCAATTGATTCCACGCTGAGAGTTTTTCCTCCATTCTCTATTGAGGGGAAAATAAAAAAGGAGAAATAAAGAAAGAAATTTAATCATGTGATGGAATCTAGTCAAGATGTCATTCAATGGTTTTGAAAGTGTCATGTTTGCATACGAAAACGAACTTGGGATATAGAAAGTCATCTCCTTCTTACTTTTTAAAAACCTCTAAAAGGAAAAAAGTACAAAACCATCTCTCCTTTTCTCCTCCTTCTCTCTCTCTCTCTTCATCCCATAAAAACGAATTTCCTATACACTTGTATACATACGACATTATGAGGATATGATGTGATGGTAGTGGTGATGTTTGGTTATGGTTTAAGGGAAGGCAATGTACTCAGACATGCGAACAAAATTTCCCTTGACAGTTCTCCCAGAATAAATTGTCAGAGATCATCCAACCTAAGATGATATTATTACAGACCATTTCCTATTCACATAACATCACCGAAAGAAAGGCATGGAAAAAGGTAACTTTCGTGTAGTTTCTCTCCCCTTTAGAAAAAAGGTTCGGAAGTTCACTCGTA
Organism: Seira sanloemensis; assembly: GCA_027743915.1. Taxonomy (NCBI): domain Eukaryota; kingdom Metazoa; phylum Arthropoda; class Collembola; order Entomobryomorpha; family Entomobryidae; genus Seira; species Seira sanloemensis. The sequence goes on from JAHZMY010000172.1 coordinate 9,566, forward strand.
AAACGAAGCAGAAATATTCATCTGACAATTGGGCACAGCATCCCTGGTACTTTACTAATATTATTGCGTTGCATGTGATCCAACTGCTGATCTATCTACACCAAGAAAGGAAGACTGAGAAAATAGAGGGGAAAAGTATTATAAAGACTTCAGCTCAAAAACCAATATCCACCTTATATCGATACATAATAGGTAAAAAAAACTAGAAAGAAGATAGCCTTCTTCTCTCTATTCAGCTAAGAGAAAAAAAGTAAAGAGGGAGAAAAAAACTTTCTCTGGACAGATTTTCTGCCTCAGAGTACCTTTTTTTTCTTGAGTTGTTTAACTTCATTTTTCTTTCAGCCATGCTGAACTGACTCTCGCAAAGTTTGAAGTAAGTGTGAGTGAATATCAACACTGCTGCTATATAGCTCCTATAAAGCATATTCATTTAGGCTGGAGAAGGAGAGAGGTTGTGATGATGATGATGATACAGTTTTTTTTATCTGCAGACATACACATAACCTGCTGACTACCCAAGGAATGGATGAAAAGAGTAAGTGCAACTTTCACAGGAAGATCATCATCATCATGAACGACATGTCATGGCTCCTTTAGAAAGGGCTTAAGCTGTAGAAGTAATCCATGTGCGGTTCTTCATTGATGCTATTAGAATTGGCAAAGCGATGGTGGTGGAAGATTTTTTGTTTTGCTCGTGCTCCCATTTAATATAGGGAAAACTGTGCCATAAACTTCTATTGACTGTAGGCAAGAGATAATGCTCCAGTTATTATTACTGATGTAGAATAGATTTTTTCTTATGNGGTGGAAGATTTTTTGTTTTGCTCGTGCTCCCATTTAATATAGGGAAAACTGTGCCATAAACTTCTATTGACTGTAGGCAAGAGATAATGCTCCAGTTATTATTACTGATGTAGAATAGATTTTTTCTTATGGCTTGCGGACACGAACATGTTTATCATGGATTGGCGTGGTTAACAGGTAATTACTAATTACTAATTACAAATGTGCAAAAAATATTTAAACTCACATACAAACTTGCCATTCCTGAAGTAACAACTAATTAGTAAATGAAAATTAACAATTATTAATTAGACTGTCGAAAAATTTTTAACGGTAATTTATCCATTTTAAGTTTTTTAAAGGCACTCCTTAACGTCACATTTCAAAAAACCTTTCAAGACCACTGCCATTAAAAATCCCTGGTCACCAAGTTTGTGTCAGCGCAGTTGATGCGATGCGAACTACCACTCGCATTTAGAGCAGCACAAAAGGAACCAGTAAAAAGATAATATTATCTGGAAGGGGATTCCTACTCTTTTCCTTTTTTCCTTCATAACGTTTGAGTAAGGATAATAAGGCTTGAAATCGAATCGACTCATCCGCAATCCCAACAACTATTAGTGAAGTACGGAAAAAAGTGAAAGTAGTACTAAAAGAAGATAAATAATGTTATGTGGTTATGATGATGATCCTTTTCTATAAGAGAATCAGACTTAACTCTTTTCCACGCAACTTAACGCAAGCAATGAGATTTCTTTTCCTTTGCCCGCGCTCCTCCTTCCTCTCCTTCTCATTTTCTTTCTTTTCACTTAATTCCATCCACAAAAAAATACTTCTCGAGAGATGAGAAGACGGCCGTGGCGCAAGTAACGAAGGAGCATGTTCGACATCGAATCAACTTAACTAAACTCGAGCGATACACTTTAATAAAATGCAAGGCGTGCTTTTTATAACGACTCACTACGAATATATCGTAGCTCCTTCCTAAAACTGTTAATGCTTTTTACGCAGCAATTTCACGAAAATTGTACTTTTTCTTCACAAATTTATACACGCATGCATATCTCAAGCAAAGTTTTTTTTGGAATGAATAACCTTTTTCATGCTTATATAGCTTTTTTACAACCCTGAACAAGGCCCTCAAAGCTATAACTTGACCACTTTTGTGAAAAAGAAAGTGCGCTATATATATATACACTACACATTCTTGGTATTTTTGCAATGAGATGCTTTTTTTGTAAGACTTACTTTTTTTTACATTATTTCGCTTTAATCTTGGTTTTAAATGATCATGTGCAATAGTTTTTATTTGAGCAATATTATAAATTTATATGCTAACCCAATTTTTTAGTTTCAGCAATCAGAATTGAATTTGCAGAATTTTTTGTACATGATTATAATAATTACCCAAAAGTGTTTTCAAGGTTATGAATATTCTAGGCTCTAAGAGTACGTTCTTTTACAAACAGAACAGATAAGGTAATGCTGTTTTTCTTTTTCTGCTGCGGTACTGCTCAGTTTTTACGAGCTGAGCTAATTTTAATGGGAAATATCAGACGAAAGCAAAATTACTCGTTGTCATTCTACAACGTAGATAGTATATAGGTACGTTCTTAAAAGAAAAGAGAGAGTTCCAATCACACTATGTATATGATTATATTATTCTATGAAAACTATTAAAACCCACAAATATGTCAAAACGGAATACCTATAAAACACACGAGCAGCCTACAAAGGTTATTAAAAGGATTTTTTTCACTTCTGCCATACCACATTCTTCAGATATATTTTCCTGTCCACAGGAGCCCCCTCTCAAATTTTTCTTCTAAAATGAAATTAAAACTCTCATAAAATGATTTGATAAAAAAATCTTTAGTGACTTATACCATCAATTTTCCACTTTTGTCGAATTCCTTCGAAAAAATATTCATATCATATCCCGTATGTGATAAAAGTGGTTGTAAAAATAGAATGAGAGTTGAGGCGTAATTGTGGGAACAGCGTGCCTCATTTTTTCGTATAGGCAATAAAGTGAAGGTATCAAGTGTCCTTTATGACCCACGGATAAGAATTATTGCGTATGGACGAGATCCACATAAAAATAGTTTTTATGCTATCTGCACTTTATAAGCCAAAATTGGCACCGGTGTTAATGCTAAAGCCACTTTATTTGTTTTCACAAAGGATAGATTAATCTAACCCAAAGCGAAATTGCTGAAATTCTTCAAAATAAATGCTCTCTTAACGTCTGCATTTTCCTCAAATTGACGGCTCTGTAAAACTCTTTAGATTTGACGGTAACTCGACAATAGGTCCTCCACTTTCCCATATGCCTTGCCATTGTTTCTATTGTAGAAAATCGTTATAAACACATGGCAAGGTTTGTTATAGAGCAAAAGGTGCATAATCGACATGAATTGAGCGGATAATTTATTAATAAAATTGTAAGATGCGAAGACATGGATGAAAAGGACGAGCAAAGACTACTTATGTATATCAAGTAAAAAAATAAGAAATCATGACTTTATATGTGTTGGAAGTAATAATAATCCAACATGTAATTCACCCTTTCCTCCATCCACCTCCTTCCGTTTCCTCCATGCGTGCCTTTTTCCTTCCAAAGCACGTGTAAGTAAAAGATGGGAAACGACTAATAAACAAAAGCTTCGCGTTCTACGTGATTCCATCGGGATGAGTTGAAGCCACCACCACACAAGACATAAGTAAGGTATCCCATCACATCATTATCTCTGCTGTCGATTCCTTTTGTAAGTGCCTCCATCAACTAATTCGCCTTTTCCAAGAGAAAAGGGGAAAAATCTATATATGACTTGGTTCCACCCTACCCAAGAGGCAGGAGAATAGATAGGGAGCAATCTAGGGAATAAATGCAATTTTTCTATCGTCGATGGAAAAATACGGTTAAATAGGGAATAAACTAGTATACGCTCACTAATGTTATTTCCCTACAACTGATTGCCAACCTGTAATGACACTGATCAAAGGGAAAAACATCAGCATATATGCTCTATCTGTATTCTTCAGAATGAACACATTTCCTCCAGAAATTAAATGCTTCGACAGCAATTACTTTCCCTTTAAGATATTTGAAGCATCAACAATCTATTTATCAAAATTTCCAATCCAATTATGTATATTTGTAAAGCACGACGGTGAATACGAATACGCCATATTACAAGGAACAGAAACTGCTCCATGGCTTGTTAGTGCCTGTGAGTCCACCATTAAAAGTACGTTCCGTGCGTTTAAGAGAATCTCATATTTACTTATAAAAATATTTTTTGCTTCAGCTATTTTGGCCCAATTTATTCTTTCGTTTGGGAACAAACGCACAAAACTATAATAATAGGCATCTACTATGATCTACCAAAAGTTTCCTATTCTGCCGCTCCTTGGCAGAACTCTTTTGCAAGGCTTATACTTTCACGGCAAAGCTGCGTGCAACTCCACACATTTAACTTACGAATGAATGATGACTCGATGGGAAAAGCAAGCGTAAAGGGAAGACATGCCTTTTGGAGCGAGCTTTTTAGAAAAAGTGAAGTTTAATTTAGTATTCATCCGAAAATCATGATATCCATTCACATCATCCCTCCCACTTTCCATGTACACATGAATAAAGCATAATATGTGTACACCTTACTCACCCTTTTCCCTAGATTAATACATGTGTCCAAATGTGATAGTGCGAGAGTTTTTTTTGAGTGAATAACTGCATGGAAGATGGGCATATAAAGGGCAGCTCTGAGTTACAAGGGAAAAGCCAAGTTAAGGCAATGTCAGCGTACAATAGCCCATTTCACACGCAATAATCTCGTAACGACCCCTTCACCATCATCCTCGTCATCATCATTGCCACCACGCATTTCACCATTATATATCAACGTATAACCGTGCCACTAATAAAATATGCATTTACGACATAAAGTAATATTATGGCTCGTACGAAGAGGGAGAATGAGGTTAACTCTGAAGCTACAACTCAACTTTAAAAAAAACTACACAGCCTACTAACTTCTTTGGGTAGGAGAGAAAAAGAGAGGCTCATTTTATCATTATCATCATTATAACTATAAAATGAAAGTGGCTCGGCTTGCTTTTTCCCTCTTTCAATATACGCTCGTATATATATACGAAGTGATTCCAAAAAAATTAAGGGTGTTTAAAAAAATATAATGGGAAAATGCATTGGAAAATGTATTTCCAGGTCCCTTGTTTAAGACAATGGGTTGTTAAAAGTGGAAATGGGTCTCGAGTTAATTGGTGTGCCTTTCTCTATATCCACGTCTCTGAAATCAGCTCTTACAGACAGCTACTATCGATTTACATGTGTAAAGTGTTCAATTGGTCTTAGAACGGAATACTTACATAAAAGTTTCAAATTCTTCAGTCAGAGTTTCAAGGCCTTTTGAATTGAAGGTGTATTTAAAAATAAACGACAAGTATTATAGCTTCTTCATTTGCCATTGCAAGACTAAAAGCTATTAACCTAATGTCAAAACGAAGTAAATGCGTTGCGAAAACAAATCCTAAAATACGTAAGAATTTCTTAAAGCAAGCCTCAAACATGTCATTGAGCTGGGTTGATGACATTCTACCATGTAATTCAATTAACAACATTAACATTAGATACTTAGTCGATGGGAGCATTATATGTCCTTTTATTGTCAGATTACTCATATGCCATACATAATGTAAGCTAATGGCGTCTCATCATTTTCCTGGTTACATGAACAAAAAACAACTTAAGATTACAAGTGAGTGACCTCTATTTTGCCAGTGAAATGGTGGATGTACGTGGTATGCATTAACTAAATTGAATGCTTTCTCATTCCATAGACATTTTCTGCTTTTCACCCACACACGGAAAAAACGATGTTTTGTGCATGATGGAACCTTCAACTGTTGTCCATTTAATGTCCATTACCCTCGATTCGATTCCTTCACCTGTCCTTTTTATTAAAACTTCCCCACCTATTACTCAGAAAATTATGTATTGTCCACGGAATGGAAAAGTAGTAGGTAAAAAACGTATCGGTACCAACGACTACCTTCAGTTGTTCACCTTACTTGTATTATTCAGGCTTACAGAAGGTTTAACTCGAGTTTGTTGGAGGCGCGTATAAAAGTGCCCATGTCATCTAGTAAAGTATTAAGGCAAGGGTTACATTTGAATACTCAAAATAATATGCCAGGGCAAACAGGGTTTCTAGAGTAATTCAAGTGGAAAAAGTTTTATATCAACTGGCGATTTTAAACAAAGCTTTGTCTGATGAGATTATTAAAACCTAGGTTTTAAATTTTTTGCTGGTTTTCAGTTGAATTGTTGAAAATGCACATTTTATTTAGGCAAATCTATTAGTAGAATCTTATAATCAAAATTGACCGGTATCACCAAAACTCATCCGTTATAATTTATATGACGTGCAGCTCAAATTTCTCATAGAAAAAGGAAAAGTATGCTTTCTTCATTACATTTTTATAAAAAGTTGTAGCTTGTATCGACAAAAGTATCGTCGCTGGAAAGCCAATAGCTACATGCATACAGAATGGCAAAAGTGACAATCAAAAATCTGATGAACGGACTTTGTTCATATGTTCTCATAAATTTATGAGTAATGTGTAGAAACACGACACAGCACAGAATGACAGCGAGCGAGCATATCAAAACACGAGTCCACCAAGTAGTTTCCCTCTTTCCTCGAACTTCATTTAAGCCCCCTGTCCAAGTTTGTCGGGGAGGAATGAGGAAATTGATGCACGAAACGAAATGCTGCTAAAAGCCCATAGAAATCGAAATTATAACTTGGCCCAGTCCATTCTGTGTCGTGCATGATATGAAATAAAAGCTTTCCATAGTCTACTTTACACTTCCTGTTATCCTAATTAACCATGAACCCTCCTTAACTTCTCCCGATGAAACTTTGACGAAGACACATATGCATGTCGGACAAAATGGAAAATGAGGATAATGACGAGAAAAAAGGGGAGAGAGAGAGAATGGCGAGAAAGGAAAAAAGCCTTTCCATGTGATAAGTCATCGCGGGAGCACGAAACAACGCCAGATTAAAAAGTAAAATGAGCAAAGTTCCTCGGGCTAGTTTGACTTCTCATCAGTCGTAATCAGTAATCATAATGCATTTCCTACTTCACAAGTAGACGGGCTTCCACATTATTTATTATTCACGGCAAAGAGTGAAATGAGTTATGAAAGTTTTTTTTCTGCCGTATTTTCATGAATTCATCCATACACGAAGAATCTTTATTTTGCATATGATGATGATGATGACGATGACGGAGAAAATGAGTAGAAAAGTTTGTTAAACAAGAAACAATATAATTCTATTTTTGGCCGTCGTTATAACTTTAGTATATATAAGCCCATTAAGAATTTATCCAATTCAACTTTTTTTCTCCTAGAGAAAGGATATCATTTCACATGAAACTTATTTATGACACTTGGCAAAAAAAACTTTAAATTATGCAGAGGAAAAGTTAATTCAGTCAACGACAATGAGAATTCTCGAGAAGATGTGAAAAATGATATGAAAAGTAATACTTTCTCGGAAGTAATCGAAATAATGAGGATGGGGACAAGGACAAAAGCACAAATTTCTACAAATGAAAGGTTTTATCTTTATACTTGTGTGATTGTCATTTTATTTGAACTTCCTCTAACAGCACTGACTACACAAGTTTTGGCTGGTGGATTTAAGAAAGCATGATATTAGCCAAGGGAGAAGATGGTGTGACAGCTAAAAATGAAAGCAATAATGATAATGGTGTCGATGACGTATAATGAGTAATGATGGAGACCTCATTTCCCCCTTTTGTCATTATTACTGGTAAAATATATTGTTATTAATACTTACATATTAAATGCATTTGTCTTC
>JAHZMY010000174.1:0-21058 GCA_027743915.1 Seira sanloemensis
GCCGCAAATAATTGTCGTTTGGCGGCTTCCGATCTTACATTTTGGCAGTAATGAGCTCTTACTAGCTATTTGGCACTTCTCAGAGGGATTTAAAAGCGCTAATCTAACCCTGGGATCCTCACAAATCTGAGACAAAGGCCTAAATTTTTTCTAATTAACTTTAAAATTGCCAGCATCCGCGTTTCTTTCTTCGGAGTTTTCGTAAAATAGGCGGACTCGCGTTTCCCTTTGACTTATTTTTTTCTAGTATTTCAAATTAAGTTTTAACTTCGAAATGAAAAATTGTCCGCTGTTGCGTGCCCCGTCGTTTTCCTTACTTTTTGAAATTCACCTGCTTAAATAAACTTGCATTATATCACCTGTATAATAAGAAATTTTTACCCAATGTAAAAAACTTGGATTCAAATATGCAAATGATATGCAAATTATTAGTGTACTATTTTCTGGCTTTCAAAATATGGTCACCGTACGTTTACTCATTCCATTAAAATTGTTTGCTTTCTCTGCAAAAAAAAACTTATGCTGACCATGGCAAAAACCGATGCCGTGGTTTCTACTCCAAACTCTGAAACCTAGCTCACGCCACTGTTGATTTTCGTGTATTGATGAATTTGGTGTTGATGAAGGAAAGCTGTCATGCCCTGCACCATGCAAACGATATTCCTTTGAGCTGCCTCAACTTTTGGAAGATTTCTCTAGTAGTTATGAGCAATATTCTGAACGAATAATATGCTTGCTCCAGACAGTCAGATTCTTTAGAACAAAAAGTTGGCATCGGTCTAACACCAGATTTTTCCTTTGTGAGCAATATTCCTGATATTGTGAACTTCAGTGCAAAGTCATTATCGAAAACAAGAGAGAGCCCACACAATTTCTCTCGCAACAAAGGCATTTTTTGATCATTTTGAGCTGGAGAAGCAGTCGTTTTCTTCTCTCGTACTTTTCCCCATCTCTGTGATTTATCTTATCGTAGCGAAGCCAATTTTGCAGAAGCTTGTTTCCCCTTGTTATTTACTTTATGCACATACTTTATCGATCTTTTTTGGCACGAAGCAAGATACAGTAGCCTATTTGCTTAACTCACGCTTTGGGAATGCTTCAAGTCGTTTCTTGTCTAAATTGAGTCATGATGTCACGATACCCCATGGGCATTCCGTATGGAAGGTGTTAATTTAATGTGAAAATGTCTCTCTGTTTTTCTATTTTTAGGCTCCACACACGTAACGTGAAATAGTATGCAGGTGAAATGAAGTAACGGAACGAAATTGATTGCATGGAGTGACACGTACATTGGTTCAGGAATAACAATTTGACAGACGTCATAACTCTTTTTTATCCCGGTGTGCGCTTCCAGTTGTTTTATGCCGTCATCAATATTGCCACATTCCGGAGCCGTCCAGAGATGAAAATAGGAGACCAAGTCACCATCCTGTCAATTTACCTGTCCATTGCACCAGGAATGAAGTTTACCTTTCCACTTCACCAAACCCTTCCACGTCGATGCTGCTGCTGATTTAAACTTTTAGCTCGGTTGAGTCAACAAGCTTAAACTTTCCGGACGAAGGAGAAAGTTTAATGAGCGTACTTCAATCATGTTTCAAGCACGTGTGGTTTACACTGGACTGGAGAAAAGGAGGAAGAAAATACGAGGAAACTGATTCCGCTTCCTTACAACGGTAAGCCAGCAGATTCCTCTTAAACGCTTGATGATTTCCGCAAACAAATACTGGCAAAAGCAAAACTCGAATAAGCAGAAAAAATTCTGACAAACAAAACAAAATCGTAGTGAGCAATGTTGTTTTTTTACAATACAAAAAAAATAAAATCAAGTAGAGTGCCCTTTAGGTAAGTAGAGCAGTGCTCTTTCTGTAAGAAAGCTGTTTTTGACAAAAAAATTTATCATTCGAAAGCCATGTTTTACTAGGAAAAGAGAGCAAACAAAAACAGAAAAAGTTGCAGAAAAACCTAACCTGTAAAACTTTCTCTGCTTTTTTTCGCACAGCCTCTCTGCCAAGGAAATCAGAAAGAAGAATGAGAATGCAAACAAGTCTCTTTATTGTTATGCCGCTCGCATGAGCTCACCGAATACACCAAATACTGACGACATGAGCTACTGGAGTCATCAAGGAAGTTTAGATTTCTCTACAACGTCATCACAGACAAGCCATGATTAGGAACTCACAAGTAGACGGAGAAATACATGTTATTGTAAAAAGCATTCTTTTGCGGCTTTTAAAATAAAATAGGAAACCCCCGTGGTTTCCCTTGGTACATGGATAAACTTTCTCTTTTCGGAACAAGGTACTTCTCGCATCCTGAGCAGGAAAGAGGTGAGAGAAGTGAAATGAAAAGAGGGACAAATAGCGTACGTGACTTTAGCATTTCTACCCCCTCACATGTGCAACGTCATGTGTAACCCTCGAGTTTAAAAAGAGGAAGTGGGACAAAACGCGGAAGAATTCTTTCAAGCAACCCAGTTCCACGAGACAGGTTTTATGACTCTCAAGGAGAAATAAAGTATTCCATGTTTATACTGCTACGTTACTGATATCATAAAAGGAAGGAGATGAATTGAAGTGGGAGAAAAGCATCGAAAGTAAATCAGATTAAAAACTTTTTAAGCCACTGCAAAGAATAAAAGTTTGGAATCAAAAGACTCATACATTTTTATAGTTTACGCGCGAACAAATCCGGTGGACATAATGCAGCTCAAATTGTGCTGAAAATGTAGATAGCAAAAGAAGCCGTTGAAAAATAACTCGTTGTCTCCCGCTGACATTTAATTTTTCACGAGATTATCCCACACCGAGAAAATAAGATGATACCTTTATTTATCACCCGGTCGAATCACGGAAGGACTACGCCGAATTACTTGAACATGGGAAACATGACGTAGTGGTGAAAACAACAAAAGCTAGCAGGAATCAACGTAGGCTATAAAATTTTCTTAATGTAAGTAGCTCTAATCCCTACCACCAAAGTCCCAGAGGAAGACGAAAAGTAATTTTTCTCCCAGAAACATATACTTTAAGCGCGCCGCTGTTTCCCCGTGAGCAGGGCATGCAATATCTGAAACATTTGCAAAACGAGCTAAGTGAAAGTCTATGGATAAGCCATAGAGAGCCAAAAACACAAAGAGATTGCAGCCAAAGTAGCAGTAGTAGCGGAAGCCACACTCCAAAGAGGACAAAGGCTTTAGTCAATGTCCCTGCTAAGCAAACAATACGAAATCAACACTTGAGCGACACCATAAGGAACAAATTCATCGAAGGACGAGATTCTCCTGCACCCTTCCCACCAAATGAGATAAGAAGCTTTCCCCTCCTAATAACAAATAATAATAACAAAGAGACTCATCTCGGAGTTCACAGTTCAGTAAATCCTCATACAAAAGTAATCTCGAGTTTGAGGAGATCGTCTTCCGTCAATGTTGTTCATTCATCTTCCGACGAGAATAAGTGGCACGCCGGAGCATCAAGTTCATCTCTCGTTGAGCCGGTAATTCTGTCACTAACTCCGCTCAGCAAATCCATCCGCAAAGAGTATTACGATAGTCGAAGTAGCTCTGTCGACAGAGACGAATTCCTGTTGTCCAGTGAGCATCTCGAGAGTAGGCCAACGAACGGGGATAATAATATACTAGTGGTGGTTGATGACCCACTCCTTCATTTACTCGGAGTCGGTCCACTGCTCCAGGAAGACGAGAGAAAGCAGGCTGATGATAATGAGGATGTGGAGAAAAGAAAAAAGATAATTTTTGTTGCGAGCGGAGCCCCATCATCATCTTCATCACCATCAATAAAATTTCCAGAAAAGAAGATTGACAGAGGACACAGACGGAGTAGCATTGCAATCACCAACTTGCACAGCAGCAACTCCAGAACTTTAACCAGCATTTTCCGACCATCCCGTCAAATTCACAGCTCTCGAGACAGAACTGTTGACAATGCGAGTGTTCAAACTATAAGTAAACTTATCCAGGATCGAGACGACGAAAGATTTCATAAAGGGAAAGCAGAGGACAAACTTCACGAGCAAAACTTCTTCCTTCTGAGTGAAAACAGTAACAGTGATCCTCGAGAAAGTTTATCGTTATCAGGAGAAGCAGAGAAAGCAACGACGACGGCAAGAGAAAAGGAGCTTGATTTCCTAGAGAGTTTAGCTCCGCAAGATCCACACAATTTCACCAGTCGTTTCACGGCTTCCAGCAACGACGGAACGTGCAGTTCCAACGATAGTTTTAGCAGGTGTAGTAGCAGCAACAGCACCACAGCTAGTGATAGTATTCGCACCTCAATCAGTATTCCAGAGTCTGAATCCGAGTTCAGGGGTGGCTTATACGAGAGTACACCTGTTGTAACCTACGACCACCAAAAATTTGGTCTTCCATTGCTCCGACTCTCCTCAGTCGAGGGCTTATCTTGCAGCTACAAAGTGAACCAGAAAAAGAAAAGTATTTCAAATAGTGGCAGCAGCAATACTAATAATAATAATAATAGTAAAAGAAACGTAAATAGTGAAATCACAGCAAGCCTCCCGACAGTCACAAAACGGGGTTCAATTATTCATTATCTCCTCTGGACAAAAGGCTTTTCCCACTGCACCCCAAAGTATCTCTTACGAGAGCTTTTCAGTTCACCTGAGAACAAAGGAAAATTGAAACAAAGGAAACAGAAAAAGTCAGAGAATACACCGATTTTTGCCTTCTGTTTTCCGCGTAGATTTGATCCCCACGAAGATTCAAATAGAAGGAGACGGCGAAAGAAACCAGGAAAACATCATCGGAAACTAAAAAAGGCGATTCATTCTGCTCCCATCCCAGGGAAAACTAAAAGACGCGAAGGTTTAAGTAAATCCGAGCAAAAACTTTGGGTCACAATGGATCACGAGGATTTGATTCGTGAGCTGCCCCAAATTGAAAAGCTGAGCAATCAGGAGAGGCTCAGACTTGCACACAAGAGGCGGATGCTGCAACTCAAAAAATTTCAGCAGTACGAGAAGGACCTGAACTCGAAGAAGCACAAGGGAGAGAACGACCTAGTCAGGCGAAATTTGCCAGGAAAGCACAATCATCATGTGGGAAGGAAAGGGTCAAGAAGGATACGATTCAGAAATAGCATCATGCTACTGGAGGCAGCTGGACGGAATGATGTTGAAGAAGGTAAGTCCGAGTAAAGTTTCTTACAAGACTTTTTCAAGAATCTCATTTGCATTGCATTCTCTACCTTTTGTAGCATCTCATTTTACTAACCTTTTTACTCAAAGGCGAGTTTCTAGATTTGCATGAATAAAAAATCTGGGCAATGGAAAGGGAAAATATTTCGCCTGAAAGGTTTTACTTTCACCTACCCGATCTCATGTAAAAAAGGGATGATTCTGCGTTTTGAAGTCTCGCTCACTGATTTTTCATTCTCACAAAGTGATTTCATCTTATAGGCTGATGTCTTAAAAGCTTGTTGTTTCAAAATGGAAGCCTCGCATTTTTCTAACAATTTGCTACTTTTGTTGTACAAAAGTTTTAAAAATTTCATTCTCACAAAGTGATTTCATCTTATAGGCTGATGTCTTAAAAGCTTGTTGTTTCAAAATGGAAGCCTCGCATTTTTCTAACAATTTGCTACTTTTGTTGTACAAAAGTTTTTTTTAAAAAGTTTGTGTGTGGGTCCCCTTTTATTTCATTTCCTGGCTTTACCAAGCGAAGCATTAAGTAAGCAAAGAAGCATTTTTCCCTCGATCGTACTTTTAGGAGAAAGGGACTCGGGATCGTGTAAGCCCTTTTATCATGCAAAATCACCATATCTCACTTTTCACCTGAGCGGAAAGACCAAGCGAAGCAGTAAGTAAGCAAAGAAGCATTTTTCCCTCGATCGTACTTTTAGGAGAAAGGGACTCGGGATCGTGTAAGCCCTTTTATCATGCAAAATCACCATATCTCACTTTTCACCTGAGCGGAAAGTGTGGAAAAGTGAGTAGATAAAAATGGAAAGTAGCAACGTCTCCTCTGGATAACTTTTTAAAGAAAGTGTTTTTCATATAAGCAGTAAGTAGTTGGGTCTATGTGGGTCATGGTTATCAACTTTAGCTTGCATTAGTAGGTACGATACACCTCGTACTCTCTGAGAAAACGACTGACTTACGTGAGGGAAATTGCACTTCCTCAAAAAGAGGAGCTCAGTAGGGAACAATAAAAAACAAAAGGGAAAGATATTTTTGTGCAGATATCATTATCGTGATCACACACACACGACGGAATAAAAGATCAGAAGAAAGAAATGGTGAGCTTTTGAGCTTCACTTATAAATCAAAAAGTATTTTTATGTAATTTTCCTTCCAAGTCAAAGGAAAAATAAGAGGGTATTATCTCAACTGTCCTCCCTAACATATTATATGGAATAAGAAAAAAGTTCATCTCATAAGAAAATGTGTACCCGCGTCTTGTACTTTTCCCTTTGAATTAAAATAGGAGTAGAAAAAAGTTGAAAGTGAATGAATGAAATGAACGAATAGTTTTAACTAAAACCGGGTCTTTCTCGCCTCCTACAACGTATCATTACGCTAATACGTCGAATGTTTTGTTCCCCACTTTACACCACTTTCCACGTCTATTCGTCACGGAATTTAAAGAATCTCATAGGGGCTTCGCAAGTATTTACTTTGAACTTTCTTACTTTCTCCTGGTCACATTACCTTTGTGTGTGTTTGGGACTTGCTACATAAACAAAAGGGTGCCTATTTTCGACTTCGATATTTAAGTGGGTGGCCTTTGAATGAAGGGGCTGAAGTATAGACATATAGACGAGGAGAAAATATTGCTTTATTTGTGTAGGTAGTTTCTCACAAAAAGTAAAAGTTTGAAAAAGCGAAGAAATTCCTTCATTTGATCACTGTAATGGCTAAAGTGAAGTCAAATAGCTATAAATGCAAATTGCCTGTTACAAATCCATGTTGCGTAACTTCGTTATGCAAGGAGGAAAGCGGCTTTATATCCATTTCCGTGCAACGTATCGACCGACCATGAACGTATTACTCTTTGATATTTCACGTGGAAAAGTAAAGGATATCCCAAGAAGCGGCTGTATCCTCTTTCACGATTTATGTAACGGAACATACTCTGTAGTTTAGTTACATGAAATAATGGTTCAAGATGCGATTTCACATTAACAAACTCCGGCTCGATGAGCATTGGCATAACTCAAGAAAGAAAGCCGCAGACTCGGAATAAGAAAATCCAAGAACGACTCAGCATGCTTTCCATCTTTTTTTGTTGAGGAATGCAATTTAAGACGAGAAAGGTAAAAATTCTACCTTTGAAACGTGACTTGAAATGAGCCGTGTAAGTTTTCCTTTTTACGAATGTGGGTTTCGTTTGAGTTACTGTTTTCATTACTGTGGCTTTTTGTCCACGTTGCATCATCATCCAAGCACTTGTAAGCTTCCTAAAATGAGCTTGAATCAAAAGAATAAAGAGGATTCTTATTTTTGATAAGCGAAACACATTTCTTGGATTTGCTTAGATGTTGTTGAAAACCCGCTGCAATTATACAAGTTATATCGAGGAGAACTTAAGACGGATGATGTATACTTCATTAAATTAATGATGTATAGAATTTCAAACTTCAATTTAGCAAAACTGCTAGAAACGTCCTTCGCTGTAAGACATTGAAGTGGGAGAGTGGGATATTTCATATTTCACAAAGACCAGAGTTATTTCCCTTGTATAACTTTCTCATTATACTTTAAGTACTGCCTTTTCAAGTCTGAAAGTAAAGTACTTTGGGTTGGCTTGAAAAAATGGAAAGCTTCCATGAAAGAGGCAAGCAGAAATCTGTAATGGATCACGTGAATGTTTTTATATAAAAAAGTGAAATATCAAAGAAAAGTATAATAAGATTTATTTTATATTTAGATCCGGAATATTTGGAAACCCTTGAGGGAGTTTCAAGGGTAAAAAATAAATATACGCTGAGAAAAACAATTCGCAATATCTACTTTAAAAAAGTTCAATCATTTTAAATTGACGGCAAAAAATCTAAAGAAAATGAGCAACGTGCGTCATTAGTCTATATCAAAGGACCAGAAAGCAAATCAAACTTGCAGTATTTCCGTTTAAAAAGATGGCTTGAAAAATGGAAAGCTTCCATGAAAGAGGCAAGCAGAAATCTGTAATGGATCACGTGAATGTTTTTATATAAAAAAGTGAAATATCAAAAAAGTATAATAAGACTTATTTTATATTTGGATCCGGAATATTTGGAAACCCTTGAGGGACTTTCAAGGGTAAAAAATAAATATACGCTGAGAAAAACAATTCGCAATATCTACTTTAAAAAGTTCAATCATTTTAAATTGACGGCAAAAAATCTAAAGAAAATGAGCAACGTGCGTCATTAGTCTATATCAAAGGACCAGAAAGCATATCAAACTTGCAGTATTTCCGTTTAAAAAGCATTTATCCTATAATAAGAACTCCTTAAGGACGCGGAGGAAACAATTTCTTAAAGGATTTTAATTTGTTGTGGAAGAATGTACATCAAAGTTGTACAATATCCTCATTCTTGACAGGCAAAGGGCGCTGGCATTGACTGAGAAGTGGGATAAAACCAGACAAGGGCACGGACAATGGAATGTGGATTACTTTGGTTTCAACAATACATTGCAATTTGTAGGCATTCCTTGCTTTCATGCTGCCTAAAATTTCTTCTGGAAAAAGATGGTCTATTTCCCTTTATTTTTCATAAAAACTACTTAAGATCTATTTTATCACAAAATCTTGTCTGTGAATGCAAAGAAATGTCTGTGGTGTGACGTACACAACTTCAATCAAAGTTGTATGACTTTAGCTTTTGACGCGTGTACTGAGTTTTTTATTTGAAATATTTTTTTCACAAAAAGCTTCACAAAACAACAAAGTAAGCTATTTTTAGAAAGATAAAAAAGCTGTCTACGTCTAATTATTACAATACCATACACCATAACATGTTTAAAACATAACCACATCAGTCAAAAATTACTTCAAGGGACTCTCTTTTATGAGGAAGTGCTCATCAAAAGCAGACACGGGTTTTGTTCAGAATTCATCTTAAAAAAATAATGGGCGAATAGAACAAAGCAAGTTATAAAATCAGTTGCTAGCTTGCTGTTTTCAAATCGATCGAGTCGCAGTTTGTAGCAAAAAAGGTATCTCGCCAGACGGTGGAATAGTGAAGATGATACCAGCTCATAAGAAATATTTTTTTCACAAAAAGCTTCACAAAACAACAAAGTAAGCTATTTTTAGAAAGATAAAAAAGCTGTCTACGTCTAATTATTACAATACCATACACCATAACATGTTTAAAACCTAACCACATCAGTCAAAAAATTACTTCAAGGGACTTTCTTTTATGAGGAAGTGCTCATCAAAAGCCAACACGGGTTTTGTTCAGAATTCATATAAAAAAATAATGGGTGAATAGAACAAAGCAAGTTATAAAATCAGTTGCTAGCTTGCTGTTTTCAAATCGATCGAGTCGCAGTTTGTAGCAAAAAAGGTATCTCGTCAGACGATGGAATAGTGAAGATGATACCAGCTCATAATAAGCACCACCTCGAGCACAATAGGTCAATCAGTCTTTCCATCTTTGCTTGCGTCATAATTTCTTCTTCATACATATGCCCACATACTCTGGGTGACATTAGATGGTCTCAAAGACTTTGACACAAAAAGGCGAGCAGCCGTTTAAAATGCAAGTTCATCCGCTCACTCTCAGGATAAAGCCTGATCCGATTCTACTTCCTGGGCACGTCTGCATCTCCCAATTTCATTTAATGAAGCATCCAATTTAAATCTCTTCTTCGTAAATTTTACATTCTCCGGAAAGAGAAAAATGGTAAAGCCTCACCTTAATTTAAGCATGAGATCAAAAAGAAAATTGAATACTAACTGCAGAGTTATATCCTTTGTGAGACAAGATGCAATACTTCATAGGAAAAGAAACTGTGTAATCCCTTTCTCCTTCCAGAATATGGATGTACATACATATGCTTATGTTTTCAATTTCATGTCACGCCTCCTCATTTTTTCCCTTTCCTTGCTCAAATCGTAACCATTCTATGCGGATTTTACTTTATGGCTTAAGCCTTTTGTTATTGACTTGGTGAGAATCTTTCCTGGAAAGGTAAACAAGCATGGATCATGGATACAGCACAGCAAAAAACACGTATAATACATAAAACCCATAAAAAGACTTTTCCGCTTTTTAGTCAAATTTATTCGTAAACCTCTTTTCCTGCGTAACGTCAAAAATCTTGTAGATCCATTTCCAATTTTTCCTTCAACGCCCCGAAATGGAACTGGTATCATAACTTGAAGACAGAGCATGAAATGCGTGAAAATCCTTTAAAATCTCATTCGTCGTATTATCGTTGCTTATCTTAAAATGGAGATTTATTTTGCTAACTTTCAAAAATGTTAATAATTCCGTTCTCTTTGACATTTCAGTGCGTCTTCTGCTCGAGTCGGGTGTCAATCCGGACGTGGCGAATGAGGATGGTCTCACAGCCCTTCACCAGGTAACGAGCTAAATTAACTGGAAAATGTATGGGTTAGAGGGTTCACACCAACAAAGGTTCTTTCACCTTTCTTCGGAATTGATTTTCATCTTCCGCTCGCACGAACAACTCCATCTCCATCATTGAATTTTCTCTATCTGTTTTTTTAAAAGTTTTTTGTACTCTAAAAAGGAGGAGCTCATTAAAATCTTCCATTTTTTCAAATTACCCTCAGAGAAAAGTTTGCAATCATCATGTGCACCGTTCTCGCTTCCCATCTTGACCTTATTGTCTCCTTTTTAAAAGTGTTTTAATGTTTTTCAAGGATATTTTTAACCCATTTTTGGTATAGATTCCAGACTCTCAGCTATTTTGAACTGCCATTTCAGCCATTTATGGGCTGGCTGCCTGCCTGTCTGCCTTTCTTTCTGTAGGATTCAGGCACAAGCTTAGATTTCTGCACAGAGCAGAGTTTCCTCCCTTCATTAATTTCTCTTCAAGTGTGTCTACGTGCTAGCGCAAATAATAGCTCTGGAATAGTTTTTCTTGTTGAATGCTGATAAAGCGGAGGAGTCATGCATTTATATTTTATAAAAAATCCTTCTACACGTATAACGTTATTTATTATCCATAGACCGTCCATTAATTTTCCTTTCGCACCCGAAACTGAAACCGTTGGATCCACATTATGTGGTACAGAGCCCTGCTGTGGCGGCTTTCACTTTTTTATAGCTCCATGGCTAAATGAAAGTGAAAAGAAAATCCTGTTAATTTTGCGACTCGAGCTGCGAGTTCAGTAAAAAAAGAATCTTTGTTTCAGTAGTCTGCAGAAAGCTTTGGATATTTCTCTTAGTATGGTCTCAATGTATTCCAATACATTGAATTTCTCCTTGTCACATAATCAATGACCCGTGAAGGCGCATAAAAGTATGACATCCTAATTTAATGAAAGGTTCTACTCAGTTCTATAGATTTATAGGGATGTTGCGGTTTTCAGCGCGAACCGTTCTCCCCTTTTCATTCCACTCATTAATATTTTTGCTGTAGGGAGCTGGGAAAATGTTCACCCAGTTCAATCCTTCATTCTTGCTCTTCCACGTTCGATAATGGGTTGAGATAAAGGTGGTCTCGCTCATTCATTCGAATCAGTGAACCTAACCTGCCTCTAAACTTTTGTGGTGGAGGAGTCTTACAAATAATGGAAATGAGATGGGATTTGATCTGATAGGGTCAATTAATTCTCAAAAATGACAGGTTGAAATACTACTGCAAACTGTATCCGCTTTGGCAAGAGAGAAAACATGGAGATGGCAAAGAGCCTCTTGCGAGTGGGTAAATACAGAGAAAGTGTGTAATATGTCTCCAGGCACAAGGAATGCTCTCAACCTGCCAATTTCCGATTGAGAATGTAAATTTGCCACAGGACAAGATGAGCACTTCTGAGAGCATTGGCAAATCGGTTTGATGCGTCAGAGGAATTCTCTAAAGTCTAATGAATTTAGCGAGATGTTTCAGAGGAGATGAGGCATTGGCATCTTGAAAGCTGACGTGTTAACCGATTCCCAAGAATTTCTCTAAGGAAAACCAAAACCACTTAACACATTTTCCTGTGCCTCCTTTTGATTAACATTTTGACTGACTTTGTTCTAATTAAATTTTTTCTCTTGAGGAAACAGAAAAGTTGTTACAAGTTCTCTCTGTATAGGGACTTGGTGTAAGAGAGTGAAGAAATGCACAAACTTGGAATCAGATTAAGCCCGACGATGAGTCTAAGAACGATGCCATGTCGAATCCTAGGTCAAAATTTATTTTTACTTTTTCTTCAGACACCTATGGAAAGTTTGTTCAATATTGATGCGCGCTTGATGGAAAAATTAATGAGTGTATGGGAAACTGATAATTTATTCATTGCACATGTGTAGGGGAGTGTAAGGCTTGTTTGTCTTTCAACTAGGCCAACTCGCAACGAAATATAGTTTTTCAAAGTCCATATTTCTTGTAACGGAAAGAGCAGGTTTCTTTTAGCCTTTTTGGAATTCATAATTAGATTTCCTACTCAAAATTTCCAGGCAGGGTAAAAAAGAAGTCGATAATTTTATTTTTTCATTGACAGTGCATATACTTTGTAAACCCTTGCAATTTTGTATTGGGCAGAGCAAGTTGCGTTTTAGCAATGTATACGAGCTTTATTTAGCCCACCTATTTTATAGGCTCCAGCTTTAAATGAAAAGTAATGCTTTCCCTAAAGTTTCACACGAGCTCGTATAAAGTTGAATTGGCTAAGCGTGACTTACACCTTTCCCGAGTTCAGAATCGCACTTGCTTAGGTGAAAGTACACCAAAACTGTTCTACTTTTTTTCTGGCTCTGTGGCTAAATGGCCTTCACACTTCATACGTATTTCTTTGAAACGAGCTGCCTTCTTTCAAATAAATGGCGGAGCCTATGGATTGTTGTATCGTGTTAAATACTAAAGGAAAACTAATCTCGTGCAGTTTTATTAACTTGGCTGGAAAATAAAGGGAATTTTCTCCGTGCTTCACGATCTTTTCCGTGCCTGTATCTCTCCCCTGTTGGCTGTTGGGAAGATAGAGCAATGTCGTAATATTTCTCGAGCCCATCATTTTATCCTTTTGTCTGGATGCCTTATTGCAAGCACCACAATTTGAGTTGGGAAGTAAACATTCCACGATAAGGCTTTTGGTCAGACAAAAAATCTTCATTCTTGTTTATCTCTGTGTCTCAGAGTTCCTATAAAGTTCACCACCAACGCAATAACCTAGGAAAACTCTAGGGACTGAACTCATTTTCTAAAGTAGGATATTTAAGAATGAAAGCTTCGCTTTCTCAGTGCGTTTATGAAGGTTTGTCATGCCCCGCACGTATTTTTATTTATTGCCTANATGAAAGCTTCGCTTTCTCAGTGCGTTTATGAAGGTTTGTCATGCCCCGCACGTATTTTTATTTATTGCCTAACAGCCAACTATTCCATTTTCATTTTGCTTTGAAAAGGGCTGAGAAAAAAATCATAAAAGTGATGTATTGAAAAGTAATCATAAATTCGCCATTACTGCAAGTACGTACGATGAGGAAATGGATAATGGGTAGATAGATGCTTTATTGGTTTTCTCCTCAGCTCAATTGATTTCCTCGGCTTCGATAAATCATGAGAAAATTGGTGTGGATCTCATATCATATCTTCTCCCGCTGTTGGTGAAAATGGAACGTGGAACAAGTGTGAAACGAGGATATTAAGAGCAGAATTCATTCCCGTCCATTTTATTAGAAAAGTGAGGGGAGAGGGGTGAGGAGACAGCTCAAACTTCTTTTTAAAATCGGAAAGGGTTCAAGATATTATTTGAAGATGAGTTGAATTATGTTTCATCGGATAAAATATCCTTGAGGTGATTGAATTTTGTAAGAGAACTTGATATCCACATCGTCGTTTGTTATTATGAGATGGGGAAAAGTGAAAGGAGGGCGATCAGATTTCACTTTTCCCTCAATTTCTTCATCTCCATTTTTCCTCAAGTGGAACAATGGACTCATTTTTTATGCTTGATTCCACAAAAGCTCCGCTTTGTTTCCGGTGGAGGTTTGGCTGGATTACTTTGAAGAAAGTTTGTGTAAATGCGTCTAGCTCATCAATATCGTGAGCTAGAAAGTCAGCCATGCAGTGCAGTACACAAATCCAACTTTTTGGCATAAAAACTTGGTCCACCACAAAAAGCTCACTTGCTTTGAAGAAAGATGAAACTGGATCATTGTTTGTTTTTTTTGCTGTGTTGTGTTGTGACAACACCATTTCCACTGATTGCTAAAGCGCAAACAAAGAGCAAAAACAAGAAATTATAGGGAATATCCTGGAGCACACAGCTTTTTTATATGGATCATGGTGATCTACTTTCTCTTTCGCATGGACCCTTTTTAGCGATTCAATGACAAAAGAGGCAGCGTATTTTGTGTTTCGTAGAGTATAGAATGTTCGAACTTCGATATTTCCGTTCGAGATCCGATCACCACCTTATGAATCTTACCGTTTTTTTGTAGTCCAGAGCTAATTTTGTTTGCTGAAGAATAGAAAATCGAGTTAAGCTTGGGAGCTGAACCAAGGTCTTCTTATCAAATTTAGCGTCACTCCCTGTGTACGTATACTTGCTCTGAATCTCATTTTTGTTTAGAAAAAATTCGATACAAGATAAAATAAAACATGTACCATGTTCTGGATGGGGATAAGGCATAGAGTCTATTTTTGTTTATAGGTGACAGTGACAATGAGTGGGCGACCCACTGACAGAAAAAAGAACAGCAGACCTTAGAATGGCTAGAAACTTGCTCCTAGGGTTAGCCTGTACATGTGTTCTGCTTTCACTAGATTTTGTTCCTAATGGGACTTGTACCTATTATATTTGTGCTCTAAAATGGAATTGGCAATCCTTTTAAAATGCATAGAGAACAAGACTTTTTTGTAAAAGCTACGACAAAACTCTGAATTTAGATGAAACAAATTGGAAAGGGAAATAGGGACGGGGAAAGGAAAGGAGATATATAGTAAAAGTTATGAATGAGCAATGATAAAAAATGCGCTGCGCTGTAGCACTCTCAGATTGTTAAAAGGGCCGTAAAAGGCTCAGTATACGCTTTAAGTGGTATTTCCATGTATTTTATATTCAAATCGGCGTGAGTCCCTCCAAGGTGGAAGACAACACGGTCGTTTCCTCCATTAGAAGGCATTAAGTCCCCCTTTTTTCCTTGATGAGAAAAGCGGATTCAATTTTTTCCCTTTTTCTCTCCAGCTGTCTGCGAGAAATAGAGAAAGCGTGGAAATTGAATAGATATTCCATGCAAATCATTTGAGTGGAGAGAGAAAAAGTTTTAGCTTGAGATTTAAAAGGAGGAAAGGAACTTGGGAAGAAAGTTGAGCGAACGAAGACGTAAGAGAAAGGAAAAATATAGGGAAAATCGGCTTGGCTTGACTACCCACGAAGAAAAGATGCTGCTGACTTATTAGTTCAATATGAATTGGGAGGTATTGAGCAAGTTTTCTTGAGAAAAGGAAATAAATGAGTTGAGCTTGCACAATAATGTAATATCTTTTGAGTTAAAGCCTTTTCCTTTAATTTCTTGCTAAGTATAGCGTAAGCAAAATAAATTGTATGGCCTTTCATCGAGCGCTGATGAAATAAACTCAATCTAGCTTAACGTCAGGAGGAAATTGAATTTGATTGTGATTATTCTTGGAAAGGAAGTGGGAAACAATGGAATTAATTAACTTTTGGAAGTAGAAAAGCTTCCTAATTATTCAATGTAGTTGATATATCCGAGACGTATCTACGACGGACTGGAATAATTCCGTATCACTTGCCCGTTATTTGACTGGAAAGCCTATTAATTTGCAGCCAGCAACTATGAGATCAAGATGAAATGTCAATAATTACATGGCTATATTTACTATAAACACCTTAAATGGCTTCGCAGGAAGGAGCAATTTACTATTTCTGCTGGCACAATTATTAACACGAAATACTATCAAAAATAAAACAAAGGCACATTTATGACGCACACGTTTCTTTTTATGTTGTAATTAATCATTTTTTCCATTTATAACCTCTGCAACGCAAAATAGCTCCAACAAAATGACGTTTTCAAATATTTAAGTGAAAGGGTTTCTTATTCAAGTTACTTACATCAGAAGGAAAATGATATATTACACCCAGTTACGTATATATGATATTCATCTGTGATCCTGCATTTGGTCTTTTTTTCGCAAATTCCTGCGCCTCCGAAGACTAACTTCATCAGATCATTAGCTCGAGTCGAGACAAACACTTGAGAATTTTGTCTATTGACTCTTCAAATTACCTAGAAACTAGAGAAAGCAAAAGGAATGGTGGAAATCTCGCGTATTTTTGCAAGACAATGCCATCACAGTTCATTCCCATCCAACCTTTCCCATTTATCATCCGTCTGTTCCATTTTCTTGAATGCCTGAAGGAAACCCAATTACATTTATTGGATTCCACTGTTTCATCACAATTTGGATGCAAAGCTCGTCTCTGTAATGAAGCGAAGAACAAAGTTGTGAGAAATGCTGTACATTCATTGCACCCCTTTGAAATTGTCTACATCGAAACCGGAAACAAGTTGAAAGTGGGAATTGTGAGAAGAAAATGAAGTTTCTCTCAGAGTGTGACAGCACCAAGTAAAAGCCTATGAGCTTATGTATGGGTGAATAAGTAATGAGGGAAAGCAGACGAATGAAACAAAGGATGAAACTAAATGAACTCATTACAGCACATGTTGCGTAATACCGAAAAATGAGCCATGACGGATGGAGTTACGACTCTCCTCGGCTTGAGTTAAATGAAGCAAGTAATTATTCGTATGCGAGAAAGCTCGTCTTCAGAAATGCGATGGAATTAATCATTAAGATAATGAAGCAAAATTGTCTAAATAACGAAACATGACAGGTGTTTCGTTTCACAATATTTACAGTTCAGCGTAATACTTATTTATAATGCATAACCTAATTACAAAAGTTGCTTTCAAATATATAGATTTTATAAGCATTATTTTTATTTCTTTTTGCCAGGTAACTTTTACAATCTGATTTCCATTTAATGGCGACCCATTAACTCTGTCGTATTACTCTTGTGATCAAGAATAGCATGCTGCTGGCAATTTCAAGTGTCATTTTATGCCCTTCAGTTTTATGCCCTAAAATGACTTTGGGATTTGACTTTGAGAATCTGGTCAGTCTTTTCTGTCACTGTAAATGACGTCGGAAAGAGGAGAGATTAATCCATTTCCATACTTTTATTCTTGCGGTGTTCGCAGCATTTTATGTAGAATTAATTGGGAAATAAAACGGAAACGTAAGCTGTTTTCCTTGCACGAGAGTCGAGTACAATGTAATCCCCAAAGCTCAAAATATATGTTCTTTCGTCAGCGGAAATTACTTTCATTTGATGTAATCCAGAAAATCCTCTGACAAAACTGGAATTAGATCAAAGCCCAAAAACCTACTTCTATCCTGAAATGATCATTCTTTCGTCAGCGGAAATTACTTTCATTTGATGTAATCCAGAAAATCCTCTGACAAAACTGGAATTAGATCAAAGCCCAAAAACCTACTTCTATCCTGAAATGTGTGAAATGATCATTAAATTCAAATGTCATGATGGCTTGTAGTATTGACAAAAATGTGCTATCGAATTTTAGTACTAAAAATCCAATAGTATTAGCAAGTACTTATTTATTTGAGTTTGGGGCCAAGGGAAAATGTTTAAAAATAAATTATACACTTCCAACATTTTAGAAGAGGCAAAAAGTTTATTTTACTAAAAATACTTTCTATTGCGTAACCAAATACACGCGGAAGTCCTTTTAATGAAACTCGTGCAACATTTTCTCCTTAAAACATTCATCAATGAAAGCAAGTAAACAAGTCCTGCGATGTAGCCAACTTGAAGAAAAAGTTTTAATTAAAAGTTTCAATATTTTAAGAAAAAGAGTGAAATGAGCTAATATTTACTTTTTTTCTGTACACAGGGGGGCAAATCTTCTTGCCGTGAATGCAGAAGGCAACATGCCATATGATATTTGCGATGACGGTGAGTAATTCTCTTAAACTTCTTACAGATATTTACTTAGAATTCCAGGGCGGTAGCGAAATGAAAACTGAAGCTAATTAAATCTTTACATTAATTCCGTGCCAAAATGGACTTTTCGCTAGGGAGAAAGAGAACGCATTTCTTTTTCGTTGACACTTTCCACGAAGCCGAGTCTGCAGCGCATTTTTTTTTGAAAAAAATATATAGATCCATCGTGTAACACAATTTCGGCAAGAGCTACACTACAAACTAATTGCTTACTTTTTCCAGAGTTCTTATCTCACTCGAGTTAGACTTTCTGTTGCACGTAATTCGTGCCAGTGTAGCCTTCAATTTCACTTTCCAGCTTTTAGCGGCTCAAGCACTTGAGGAAAAGCAGTTGGACACCACCACCACCGCAATGTTCTCTTGGATTTGATCCTCTCGTTCTGTCTACTGGACTGAGAGAGGAAACTAGTCAAACTGAAAAAATGCTCTATATAATACCATTTCAGTTTTCATTTTGCCACTCGACTCTTCACTCTTGGAAATTTATTGAATCTTTTCTCAAAGTGAAGGGGCAGCTAACGCTCTCTGGTCGATGAAATGAACGAGTTAATTTTTTTCGTTTTCCTTCCAATTTCACTCACAGAGACAACTCTGGACTACATCGAGTCGGAAATGGCAAAACGAGGTGTGACACAAGAGCTAATTGAGGAGATTCGAGCTTTGCCAGAAACGAAAATGCTTCAGGATATGCAGAGGATTCATGCTCATGGTGGCGATCTGGAATGTCGAGATCCTGATGGAGCTACTCCCGTAAGCCCTTTTAATGCCCTTTAGAGCCGCTGCGTCCGAAATTAAGAAAGGAGGAAAATAAGGCGCAACTAAAAAATGGCCACCCAGTCTCGCAAATTCATTTTTAGTATTTTTTCTCTCTCCATACCCATTTGGCTAACCCACATCCCAATAATCATCCCATTGAGAATTCAATTTACAGAGCCATCATCATACGAAATCCACTAAAATTAGCATAAGCAGCCAATTTCTATGGTAATTTTTTGTACTGGTGTTGAGGAAAATGAAATAATGAATATATTATTTTTTTTATCTCGCTTGATGTGAATATTTTAGCAAGAGATGTGGCTCACTTTCATGCGTTACTTCACACTTGATCATAAGATGCAAGCGAGTGGAAGAGGTTTGCAAAGTCACCCTTCCATCAGACTCCCTTGGAACATGACATTCCACATTCTTTCCATTCTTTCTTCGTAAAAAGAGAAAGTCGAAGCCTCAAGGCTTTTATTTTCAAAACTTCTTTTGTTTCACGGGGCGTAACCTGAATTCTTTAATGAACTGAATGTAGGCCGTTGATGTAATAACAATTTGAAATGGGACAAAAAGTTAAACCAAAGAGGAATAGGACAGAAAGGACCCAGAGAAAATTTGCGTATTCAAGAGAAAGTTAGCTGTAGTAAGAAAGTACGGTGAAACTACATAATTCAAATTATGCGGCTGGCATTTAGCAATCAGAGTTCCATGCATATTTGCAATCCTTCCTTTGAGCACCGCACTCTTGCCTTAAAACTAAGTACACAGCTTTCTCTGCCAAGTTTTGTGTTTTGCCCACAGCCTCAGAAAGACAAAGTGGGCTCGTTATCATTACTTACATGCTCATCATGGGGAAATGTAAATAAGTGACGCGGCATAATGATTACGACTCAAGAAAATGCATTCAATGGAGTAAATACCGCTTTCTTAAATATCATGACGTGGGGACTATTATACGCCTCC
The DNA here is from genome assembly GCA_027743915.1 of Seira sanloemensis. NCBI lineage: Eukaryota > Metazoa > Arthropoda > Collembola > Entomobryomorpha > Entomobryidae > Seira > Seira sanloemensis. Next base: position 19,916 of record JAHZMY010000174.1, read on the forward strand.
ATTCAAACACGCGCTTTCATGTTATCTACTCTTCTCTCCAAGTGGAAACAAATGACCCACTTTTCCCCAATGTTTGTTTTCTAAATGAGTTTCTCCCTTTAGTTTGAAGCTAGGGTGTACGAAAACAAAAAATAAAATGCGTTTTTTTATATTTTAGAAAAAAGAAAGACTTTTTCTTTCTGCTTCGCATATCATTGATAATAGTGAAGGGCTGCTTCTACACACTTCTGTGATGCTTGAGGCGAATTTCCTTGAAATAAAAAATATTCCTGTGAAGGAAAAAGTACGTAGGCGAATCTCGTTTTCCTACCAATGGCATCTCTTTGAGTTCTCATGGCGTTTACATTTACCCAATTTGCCGGTTGATAAGATGAAGGAGCATCTTTGCCGTTTGTTGCATACTCCTTATAACATCAGGTAGAAAAATTAGTTTGGGGAGTAATATTTTTCAGCACAGGTTAGAGCAGGAAATATTTAGTGTACTTTTCTTCAAGAAAGATAAATATTGTCCTTCGTCTCCAAGTTTTTCTTACTGGAAGAGTTTTCTCCCTTTCTTTTAATTCAAGTAGAGTGCAGGATGGAAATTAGGATAAACGTTCTGTAATACAATGGGTCGACTCAGTTGCCCGTGGTTATTTTTAAGTTATCAAGCTATCCCATAATTTTCCTCCAAAATAACGAAATAACTCATGCTCTTGCTTGAACAGATTTTTTGTAGCTAGAGTTATTATGACCGAAATTTGCATGCAGAAAATAAACTGGCGGCTGGTTAACGGTATCGTTAACTCAAAATACATTCCTGTGAGAGCGTTAAGCTATCGTCAAGGTGTTATTTTTTACATTAAAAAGTATTGAGGATAACAGATTAAAGCAAAAATTACGAAATTATGAAATAATACAAAATAACGATTTAATGGTTCCCATTGAGTTGACCCAATGTTTATCATCTTAAGTTGTTTGCTATATTAAAATATTTACTCGGATGTCCTTGAAGCAGTAATTTGAAATATGAAGAATAAAAGAAACAAAATCTATTTCATAAGTTTAGGCACTCAACTAATATGCGTTCCTACCTTCCCCCCGTAGTTTTTGTCTCATCCATCCCTTCCTTCACCTTTGCAACTTTTTGCCTACGGAAATTTT
>JAHZMY010000175.1:0-10572 GCA_027743915.1 Seira sanloemensis
TGGATTAACACACTAGCTCTCAAATAATTCTTGTGGCGAGAAAAGAATGGTTAATGTCTGGAGTTGCTACATTCCTTTAGCCTAGAGCTAAATCCATTATTCTATGCAATGTTCTCTTTAAATTATATAAATACATACATACATGTATGTTATGTGCAGCAGAAGTCGAACATAAGTATAAACTCTACAAAGTTTTACTAGATTCTCATTATGCCCCAGACTTTTACTGTGCACCCTGTAGCTTCAAAAAGGCTGTGATTCACGTAACGTGAATCACGTTACTCACAAATGTGCTGTACACTATTTAACAATTTAATCCTAACAAAAAACCAAAATCTTTTCAAAGGCAAAAACATTCTCTTTTACATAATTTCCTTTTGCGAGTAAAAGTTTTAATTAATACGTTTCTTTGACTAAATCAAAGCGGTGGTAGTTTTGTGGGAGCTGGCATGTTTTTTTAAATTTGTAGTTGCGAGCTATATTTTATATGTCCAGCCAAGCATGTTAATGAAAAGTGGAAGGTCTGTTAATATGTCGAATTCTAAATTACATTGTAATCAAGTCGGCCACTGACATTGCGAATCAAATTTCCGACTCGCGTATTGACTGAATACATAAATGCACACACACGAAACCAATAGTGTTACTGCTTTATCAAGATTCATTCCGCTTGAACATGCATTTCCACTACAACTATTAAATCTCTAGTTAATGCTGTAACTGCGAAGTAGCTATTTTTTTAAAATATGATTTTATTGGATATTTAGTAATTTCAAATGATCGTGATCTAACGCGAACACTACAAATTCAGTGAAAATGTAAAAATATTTATTTCATATATGTATTTCATAACAAAAGAATAGGGTGGATGTGTAAACAATTCGGATGAAACGACAACTCATTTCCGATAAATTGGGAGAGGATAAAGTTGAGTGCTATGTTTTACCTTGCAACACTAACATATTGCGGTTGGTTGGAAGAACAAGAGCCACTTTTTATTAAGTTCGACTGGTTAGCCTGAGTTGTAAACTATATAAGTACATATTCAAATCAATATACCATCAAAGTTAATTGGATTGGCTCTTACAGCAAAGTTGCAACTGAAGAAGCTCTTCTGCTGATGTTGTTGATTGACACGACTTTCACTACCCCTTTCACTCTTAGCGCAAACTTTCAGCAATATCAGCAAGTATTAAGAGTTCTAGTAAAAACGCTAACGCAATAATTCCATAGTTGCACCATTTGGGTCCTATGCACGAAAATGTCAGTCTTTATTATAATTGTGGTTTGTGTACATTTGTCTCTTGAGAGGAGTATTCTTGGAAAGCAAGAAACACTTCCAGCAAATCCTATATGACTTAGAGGATTGACAGCATTATTTGTACAAATATAAATAAAGTTAAGGGTAGAAGTAGAAATTCATAAATTAAATCGACCTCCTTGTACTTATGTAGGAGAAAGTTTGTTTGGAACTACGAGGTGAACGCAAAAGTAACAAATGCCGTGCAAGTGAAAGTGGACTAGAAATAATGATTCTATTTTCGGCAAAGAATAGGTTCAGGCAACAGGTTGTTAAGTACTTGGATTCTTGGAGGATTCATGGATTTATATTCAACATCAGTTTCTCCTACTACTTGCTTAGAATACATCCCTAAACCCTCGTTACCATGAAGCAGTTACAGTAGTTATGGTGTATATTTTCTTTGCTTGACTTTCCTCAGCGAACAATTTCTCCAAGAGAAAGGGCTATCATTTTATTCTCACGAAAAAGCTGAATATGAGCAAATGGAATAGTCTTTGCGTTCTCTTTCTTATTGCTACTCGCTCTCAAGAACTTACATTGAAGAACTGTGGAAATACACGTTGGCTAAATATGGTACATACATAGAAGCAACCTCTGCGTCTAAAAAGGTTATTTCTGCATGACAACTCCCCACATATTTGAACAACTAGGCCATAGCCAGGGCTAACTTGGAAAAGTTCAATGAGGGACAAAAAAGTAAGACACACCTGAGTACTGTATATTCTTGAATTAACGGTGAACGCAAAATTTCACCAACAATACCTGTACTATATTTTTCTGAAAAATGGAATATAAAAATGCAGCATCCATTCTTAGCAATTTCACCCTAATATGATACATAGATAGAGAAGATCCCGCACTTCTAAAAGTTAGTGTGGAGCATTTCCCAGTAGAAAAGACATTATAGTGTGATATCATTGGGAAAAGAAAAAGAGAAAGCAGTGCAACTTTATGACCAACTCGCTTTCAGGAAAGTATTTCTCACAAAGTAAAACGCGTTATGATAATTTACGTTCACCTTGTTTAGCTCACCGCTGCATCATGGGCACCACAACAGGCTTCTATAACTATCACTTATATTCCCTTAATCTTTACTATAACCCTAAAAGTAAACGTAAATGGAGCATAAAAATATCTCCATACATGGGATAGTGTAAATTGAGTATTTCAATGAGTACTTGGAAAGTACGCATTGATGTACAGGTGGATGGAGAAAGTTGTGTTACTATACATGTTTATCTCCGAACCCTCCATTCGAAGTATATATGAAAGGGTAAAAACGCATGTTGTGTTTTATGCCGTGCCATCATTTCATGATTTTCCCCAAATATCTAAGTGTTTATGTACATAATAAAGCAGCGTGGACCTGAAATCGTCATCTCCATTTTGACCTTGAGTTTACACATACATATGTTTCTCAAGATTTCGACATCCAATACCTAGACCAAGTATCTCGACATTCATACAGGAATGGGAAAACGGAGAATAATATCTGTTGCTTTCTCCATTTAATCGATACTGCTTACCAAAGGTTGTTTTCTTGGTGGATATTGTTCATGACTAGGAATAATGAGTAATGTCATTAACAGTCTCTGATGATGATGTTAATGCTTCATAAGCAAGATGTTTTCATAAACTTGGTCGATCCCATTAAATATCTTCACCATTTCTCTAGAAGGCAATTCAGTTTTTGGATAGTTTAATTGGCTGATTACGTATCGTTTCCTTGAGTTTCAATCGGTTCCTCTAGCCAAAATCTATAAGTTAAACTAGTTTTAGTTTTACGTTTCGTAATTTTGATGAATTTTTTTCTCAAATTTTCTTTATAGGTTCGAGCAGCATCGTTGGAAATTAGCAGGAGCGGATCTTCTTCCTCATCTCCATACTTGGGAACGTCTCCTCAAGGTGATTCGCATTCGCCTACGAGTCTCAGCGTTGACGCTGGAAGCTGTGCTAGCATCCCTTTCAAACCCATGTCTGCTAACAGCTTGTGTGTCAGGTAAAATGATTCTGGACTTGATCGGCCAAACTATGGCAATGTATATATTTCCTCATTTTATACAGAGATCCACACATTTCACGATACACTCTACAGGTACTAGTAGTTGTTGTGTTTTTCATTTTTGCCCAAAAATAATTACTGGAAGGGAACTTTCGACTCACATTTAACGAAAACCTTATTGCGACTTTGTCAGATTACCAGCTAAAAGCATTCTTAATGAAATATGGAGGGCCTCCATTACATTCATTTGATGATTGCTCATTTCTGCCTTTGCTAATACTGGGACTCATAAAAACACTAGGGAAGTTAATAGAAAGGCTTTACTATTGACAAGAGTAAGTGGACCTAATTCTGAGAAGAGTCTTGGGGCGAGCCAACTTGATGAAAGCGTACTTTTCAGAAAAAAAAGGCAATCAATATACCTTTTGCGCTGACAATGGTGATACAGATAGAGATGAGAAAATGTCAAATGAATATACTAATTGTACGTTACTACTATGACTGGACCTACGTACGTAATATGTATATTATTACAAGGTTAGAGGGAAACGCAATTTATATAGGGTTATTATATGTATTTGCAGCTGCGAGATCCAAAATTACGGTCAAAACTTTCATGTACATATGTGCTCTTGGTAGAATTCTTGTTAACAAACATGCTATTAAGACTAATATGAATGTTTGAAGTTCACTATATTAACAAATGTAACCCGTTGGTTTGGACTACATGTCAAGATGCAAAGACATTACACATCTTGTCTTCACCTCATCACTTCCTACGCACTTACTCTAGTTTCATGTGGTTCATTTCTGTTGCCAGCAGCTTCCAATAATTTAACAATACCTTTGATCTTTGTTTCACACTGGTTTTCAATTAGTCTGTCATCATGGCTTCCAATTCCAAACTCCGCAATATGCATATATATGTATATGTATGTGTTTCCATTTGTGTAATATTAGTATTTTACATACGAGAGTATTCAACTTTAAGGGATGATAGTTTCGCAGCTTTGATTCTAATGAAACGTAACCACTGGTCCTAAAGCAGGAAAAGGGTAAACACACGCTGACGAAATTGTGTTGCATTTTGGTTACCCTGCGCGTTCATGGTTCCTGCCTGCAACAAAATCAATATTTGATTCAGAGAAGCTCCTTGGACAGAAGTGAAATTCACCCGTACAATGAGACTATTGAATAATAGTTTTAATCCTGTCCTATCTGAAGCTCATCCTGTCGTAAATAAAGTGATGAGATGAAAGTATGTAAGTTGTAGCAACTGGCACATTGCATTTTCAATACATGTATATTTACTTTATTGTCAAATTAGATCAGATCTACTGGACATGTGCACTCAACCAAGATGAACAACCTGCGTATTTATACATATAAATTTTTACATCCCTTTCTCAAATCGGTACTTGCAAAACAGAAGTATTTTACTCATTGAATTCAGGTACATTTCGTGTGACTTACGTTGCAGAAAGTCTTTTTATTTGACAAAAAAGATGTTTACAGAATCATGTGACGGCATATAGGAAAATGCTGCGGTAAAGTAATAAACGCATCTAAAATGATACATTAAAATGGTTCCATTTTATTTCACACCTCTTTTATTTTTTAACCGAATCATTTTTACATGACGCCTTCAACCGCAATTAACGGCCGCGTTTTAAAATCCACCTTCATGTCCACCTATTTAATGATGTCATTTTGATTCCCCAGTTGCCGATATCATGAAAACTCTTTCAGATAAACTAAAAAAGCACGCAGCTCTTGCGTATGTTGTAGACAGACAGATGGACTAACACATCTAAATCAGTACTACGCTGAATGCTTCTGCTACGTAATATAGTAAAATTCTCCCTGTATTCTGTGCACGGAATTTTTATATATAGGGTTTGTCAGGAAAACTACAGTGATTTTTTTTACTAAACACGGTTATGAAGAAAGTCGCAAACAATCAACTGTAACGCACTTTGTGGGACCCAAAGATCCAAAAGATGCTATGTATTCTATTTCTCTACTTGGAAAATTAAAAAGGCTTTTCACAGAAATGGTTTATGTACATTTGTATTGTTGTGTATAACCATGAAGACCAAGTGAAAGTAAAGAGAAAGCAAAAGCAGTGATTCATGTAGTCTGAGATTGTAGGTACGGCAAAAGTCTCACTCAGCCAATGCTATTTATGACTCGTGTAGCAAAAGATTAACAAGCAGCTATTCTCCCTGTTGACAAGAAACATTCAGATATCTTTTGTCTACCCGCAGGCAAAACTGGCTTGTGTTTTATGTATACGAAAGCTATTTGTAGTTTGTCAGGAGTCAAATAAATGGCTGACTATGTATTTTCTTATAATTTTCATGGTCAATGTTTACTTACTAAACCATATCTGACGTTCAGAAATGTGTGGAAGACCTCATACCTTTGTTGATAATGTTAATGCCAAATTAATGTAAAAGGTTTGTCAAAGCAACTACAATTCGATAAAGATTTGGTCCTATTCGTTGTGGTACAGAAAGAGAAGTAGGGTGAACGAACCTCATATTCTTTATGATCTTCAGCCAGTAGACAAAGCTCATATTGTGGAAAATGAAAGTAAAGAACTTAGTAAATAGGCTGTGAGTTGGTTGATAGCAATGGTAGAGCTGTTGTATGTTGGATATATGAGTAAAGCCTCGTGTTTCTCATCTTATTTCTATTTGAAAGAAATGAAACTGAAAAACAATATATCATATGTCATAAAATAAAGATTTTTTTACCTTCCGTCTTCAACTTCACTAGCAATTTAACTTTATCTTGTGGGAAAATGTCGGCCTTAGCATTGATATGAAAATAGAAAAAAATTTAAGCGACAGATTTCCAAGAACTGTAATAGAAAATCCCTGTTTATTTTTCTCGTAGAAAGCTACAGAGAGATGTATATAAGTAGGTAGATTTACTTTTGCAGGTCTATTTTCACGTTGCCTGTTTCATCGCATCCCGGAAAGCAAACGGAAGTATGAATTTCATAAAGAATGGAAGACACAGTTTTCCACTTTATTCAATCATCGCAGTATTCTTTTGTAGGACTGATTCGCTATTCCATCACTATTTTATTTCATACTTTTATTTTATCTATTATTACTGAGAGTATAAGGAAACCCTTCTTCAGGAAACGGCTAACGGGAAGTAAAATTTTCACTTCTCATTTTTTGTAACTACTACCTATACAGAGCATCGGACTAAATGAAGTTTCAATAATATTTTGTCGGATGTTAGTCAGTAGGTACACCAAAACGCACGGGTGTTTATTTATGTATAGGACTAATTTAAAAGCATGCCATTTCTGCATTCACCGCAGCCGTTGTAAAGTGAAAGCGTCAGTTCGTACTCACAGAATCTTATATAATCTCCTGACACTGTTTCCTTTTATTACGAATGCAATGAATCTTGTTACGGTATGGTTCGGTTTACAGACGTGCATCCAGATGTCTCTCTCCATTATTAATTCCTCCTATGAGCCCAAGTCCTAAATCTCCGACATCTCTATCAGGAGATGGACCTGGATCGTCTGGTCCAGTAACTGGTCCTTTATCTCCATCCTTGGGTAGTCTACAGTTGGATTTATANTTATCTCCATCCTTGGGTAGTCTACAGTTGGATTTATATCAGAAGCAAGATGTATGCATTTTTCTGGATGCGAGTAAGCAGCCAAGTGGTTACCGTTCTCCGGGAAACAACAAGTCAGCTCCAGCAGATGCGGCGGATGTGGCTACCTACAATGTTCATCATACCAATATCCATTTGGGTAGACTTCACTTTGGCATCAAATACGATTTGGACAAATCTGATCTACATGTACATGTGATTGAAGGTAATGTGAATTTAGCACATCCTTATAATAAGACACCATTCAGTATTTATCGTGAAAGAAACTTAACCATTTTTTATTTATATTTTACTTGAATATTTTGACTAATGTCTTGTGAGAATTTAACATTTGCTCGGAAGACCATATCAGATAAGAATACCACGTGAAAAATGTTTCGAACCAGTTTCACAACATAAACCTCGTCAAAAATATGATGCCTACTTATTTGCTTTGTCAGATCTCCTACATTAATTAATGATTGCAAAAATTCGTGCTCATTCTCGGTTTAGTTTACATATAATTTACTCATAAGGACAATACATTTTGGGCTCCAAGATATGAGCAATCCACTTCAGGAAATAATTACATATACAATGGGTATTTTAACGGTTTCCAAGGTTGAATGCATGAATTTCGCCAACTGAACTCAACGGAACATGGATAATAGTTAGAAGAGATTAAAATATTGCTCGGAAGACCATATCAGATAAGAATACCACGTGAAAAATGTTTCGAACCAGTTTCACAACATAAACCTCGTCAAAAATATGATGCCTACTTATTTGATTTGTCAGATCTCCTACATTAATTAATGATTGCAAAAATTCGTGCTCATTCTCGGTTTAGTTTACATATAATTTACTCATAAGGACAATACATTCCGGGCTCCAAGATCTGAGCAATCCACGTCAGGAAATACTTACATATACAATGGGTATTTTAACGGTTTCCAAGGTTGAATGCATGAATTTCGCCAACTGAACTCAACGGAACATGGATAATAGTTAGAAGAGATTAAAATGTATTCATTTGGGACGTTCTTCAAACCACACTCATTCAGCCCAGGTGTAAGGCAAATAGGCTTAAACAAAACGAATAATATTCATATGTTTAATGAATTCTCATTAAGACCTTAAAAGAGATCTATAGATGCAAATGAGAGTGATTCGGGGAAACTAGAAAACTTTGTCTTTTGATCTTTGGAAGTAAGTTTTGAGTTAAATTGCGCAAAATGATTGTGTATAGTAAAATGAGTTCTTTGTTGTAAAGGGTTTAATTTATTATTAAAATTTAAGCTTTCATTTTCTGATTAATATCTGAAACCAACCACTAAAAGATACATAAGTGCATATTCTATCAATCTTATTACGAAACTTTTACATTCTTTAGAAAGGCAAACTTTTTATTTAGAGTTTAAACATATAAGCAAAACAATATAGGATGATATGATTTATTATTATTTACATTATTTTGCCTCTTTTTATTAAACTGCTGTCTTTTTTGATTTGCTAAAATACATTCATTCACTTGCTTTCCTGAAACGTCAAATGAAAGAAAGGTTAAAGCAGTCAGACCATATTAAAGATATTACATATGCAGAGGTTTAAATACCTTTTACATGCCAACACTTTCTCTCTTTGATGTTGCCATTTAATATGCAATGGATCCTTTGATGTAACGAGTTGCTCATTCAATTTCAAAATAGAAACTTCTTGACGATCCTTTAATGTAACTCTTCATACGTTGACAATGCTTCTCCTCTAACGGAATCGTGCTTCAGAAAATTGCTGTCGGTGCAATATCGTGCGTTACTAATTCATTCCAAACGAGATAATACGCCTAAATCATGCATACTTGAAAAAATAATCTTACATTCAAATCAAATTTAATTGGACTATTTGCCAGAAATAAATACGGCTTTTCCGTTCCACTACGGCGCAATAATTGCTTACATTTCTGTTCAAAATCTTTCAATTTTAAATTCCGGGAACATCATCACATAACATCATTATTATAACAAGGGTTACAGAGGAATTCGGAAATCCAACGTGACATTATGAAACGTTTCGTTTCATCACATTTTATTAAAAATTAATTCTAAAAAATGTAGTAATATCAGTGCATTCTGGAGGATCACGAAAACTGAGCAGAAAAACGCTAAGTTTAATACATACCTACGCATTTTATAATATACGAAATCGTTGCGTTGAAGGAAAATCAACTTCTTGAAACCTTCACTACTATACCACTTCATTTGACTTGCACTGGATTTTAAGATAAGGATTAAATTAGTCAAAAACTAAAGTCATTTAATATTTGGGCAATTAAAGTCACTTTTGTGTGGAACGGAGAGACGGATATGTATGAAAACAGCTCATTTTATTCTGTATGCTGAAGACGATAGGAAAAGTTTTCAAATATAATTCGGGTTACACAAGCAAAAATTTTATTCTGACCAAGCATATTTGGCGATAAACTTCATATGCACGTCTCAAAAAGCCATATTATATCTGAATCGCTGGTGAATCTGAAGTACAGTCGACTCTGCGAGGCTCATGGTGTTACCAGGCTTAATCCACGTTCAATCCACAATCCAGGCCGAGTTAAAGTTCCGTGATTTTATAATAAGAAAAAAGTTTTTCATAATAATGTTTTTGGAAGGAAATGATAAAAAATTCTCTCTTTTAGACGGATTCCAACTTTACATAATATGAATTTACAGGCCAAGGTCGGCACTATTATGTACGTCTTGTTGATTGTAAACGAAAAGGAAAAGCTATGTTCCCGAATGATTCGCAAAAGCAAGCACGGAAAGGAAGTCAGCTTCTCCTTATTTCATGCCAACTAAATTTTATGCCTTTGCGAACTTGTATTCACCTTGGCTTACGCCTTACGCTTGATAAATTGTTATAAAATTGGAATCGGTGAGTAGGCCCCACTTTCCAACTCCACATTGCAAACATCTACCCATCTCCGGTTCATGCAGGAAAAGGGCCAACTAATGTAATTATTTGATCATTACATGGTACCTCCTGTACGAGAAAAGTGAGCATTGCAAATGGCTGAATGATCACTTCTTGGTTCTTTCTTGAATTTCCATTCTCATAAATCTCTAGAGATTTTTTTTCTTTTTTTCTGACTGTCATTAAGATCTAAATTGCAATAAGATGTGATAATTGTGCTGGAATCAATATGAAGCCCACTCTTCTCTTAATTCATGGAATCTATTTTCTACACGTTATTCAGAAAACGTCTAAAAATTAACAGTGCACAACTACCTTAATTAATCAGTTCACTTTCAAGTACGCTTTTACTAAAGCAAATTTTCGTATAAGTATTTAAGACAGCATTTTTTGATTTTGAAGAGTTACGGGAAGTAGGGAGTAGGCGTAATTACTCGTAGTTTAAATATTATTAAGCGTAGGTTCGTTCTTTCAAAGACGTTCATGAAAAGGTCTTCTTTCATCACCAAAGTTTGACTAGGCTGAAATTCTAATAAGGGAAAGCAGGCGAGTAGCAGACCTCCATGTTATCCATGAGCTAATTATGCTATCATGATAAAGGCAAAAGGAGCATCAACTAATGTAATCGGCGCTTCATATACAAGCAACTTTCTACAAAAACTTTTTGCTTTTT
>JAHZMY010000176.1:0-16401 GCA_027743915.1 Seira sanloemensis
TATGAAATGAATTCACCCTACATGACGCATGACGTAGTAGAGAGCGTTCTTCTTCAGATCCGTTTGCCTGGAAATATTAATTGGGACGAGAAGTAGAGACTTCTTGAAATAGGCCAAGAGAAGCAATGAAAAAGAAAACTTGCATCAATTGTAAAAAAAATGGATGAATGCGATTTTTACTTAAAAATGCATGCAAAACTATCTCATCAAGCTGAATACGAAATTCTTGAATTAATTAAATGCGACACTTTTCTACTGTTACCATTTATAAGGCAGTTACAAAATACAATGTATGCAAAATCAGAAGATTCACTTTGAAGACTAAATTCAAATAGGCTGAGCTAAATACGGTGAAATTTAAACTGTGACGCAGTTCTAGCACCAAGTAATCCTCGTACATTGTTTATTTAAAAGCCTTTTTGACAAAAAATTAAATGACTCTGCAGAGTCCGTTGACACTATAAAGAAGACATTTATCGCCTCGCAAAATTCGCTATTCGTTGCTTGGTTTGCAAAGTTTTTCCTCAGTCATTAAAAAATTAGAGCCTGAGAGATCCTCTTACATCTCCCGTCTAAAACTACGCTAATACCATAAGGATAGTCATAAAATGACTCCTTTGACTCTGTGACATTTTTTCCTTCAAAGAAAATCGCTCTTATTTCTCTGAATCAACAAAGTCACGAAAAATGCGAGAGTTTTATGTATTTTGTAGCGTAAAATACGTTTCAAACTGGCGGAAAAATTACGTGCATAGAAAATGTTCTTGCGAATCTCGTACCAACCAAACGAGCGAGAGAGAGAGAGAGAGATAGTGGAATCCTATTAAACCCTTCAACAAGACTTAGAAATAATGACTTCTTCTTCCACTGAAACTTTCAAGAAAAAAGAAGAACGTACGTGAACGACTAGAAGGAGGATATGGTTTGAAAAGTACGCAGAAATTGTACTCCGTGAAAAATTTATGCAATGCATGCACTACACAAAGCAGCTTAATTACTCGTGGAAAGTAACATCGAAAGTAGGAAGGAAAAAACTAGTTCCTCCAAGGCAAATGCAAAGGACCTTTTCCAACTGTTCACACCGCACAAGGAAAATCGCTCGTACAATTGAACTTGACTAGAGACGATTTGACCGCGTTTGTTAAACTTTCATACTCATCGAAATTTAGATTTACCCGTGTTCTGAAACATAGTGCAGCAAGGCTATTTCTTCTACCTGAGCACATTTTTGTAGCCGAAGAAGAGATTGATGACACTGCAGAGAGAGGGGAACTGGAGTGCAGTAAAGTAAACCTTGAATGTGTTTAATGTACCCCTTTAATTTAGGCGTAAGTTTCCATTAACGAATTCATACAGGTTTGACCTGAAATTTTTTCGCTTTTATTATAAAAGTCGTGTCGTATCGAAATGGGAACCAACGGCTGCAACCTCTAAATAGAAACCGTAACACTACTGCAGAGAAGCATTTACAATTCACATATATTTCTTCTGGGCAGTTAAAGTCTGCAACAAGAAACTGCAGCATTTAAATGAATAAAACGGAAGCGGATGGCGGGGAGGTAAAAAGAAGAAAATGAAGAAGCGTGTCCTTTTTGTAAGAAATCAGGTCAGAAGATGCATTTCCATTCCATCGAAGCAGGAGACAGGGGGTTTTGCAATATGAGATCTTCTGAAGTAGATTATTTTTTACGAGAATATACTATTGAGAAATGGAGGCACTTTGGAAGACATTTCATACCTTCTCTGGTGCACTCTAGAAAGTTCCCACCGACTCTGATTTTGTTTTCAAGGATGTAGAAAATATATGTACGATTTCGTCTGGTCCTGTTAGATTTTGTTCCGCATGAATTCATCCCAATCCAATAAAAAAATCGTTCAAGGCTTCAATATGATATTGGTGGTCGTTTAAGAAAATGTTGCGTTGCGACGGGGTAGCTCACAAAAAAGTTGGTCCTTGCAAAGTACGGTATGTGCATGCATTCTTAATGTACATGTCTTTCATGTCGAAGCCGTAACTGATTCTGCGGTTACTTTGGAAACCTTGAATACCTTGTCGAGGCAGCAATAATTTGTTCGAAATGGCGACATCAAAGAGCTTCAACTTATGTGTGATGTCTGATGGTGATCCAATAATTTCATGTGCGCTATGGCTCTTTCTGCCGGACAAACAAAAACCCGATGAAATGCTAAAAGTGGGCAACCTATATTCAGCAAATGCATTTGAACCAACTACATCATCGCAATAGTTGAATAAACATCCATGAAAAATCTAATTTAATCTCTCTCACATTACCCCAGTCCCCTGCATAAATCTCGATGAAGGAAGCAAGACATCAAAGTTTATTGTCCCACCATTAACTCGAGTCTCTATAAAAAGCCATTTCCAATTCCTTCCTTTATACTTGGACTAATGAACCCATTTCACAATTCCCGGTTCATTCCTCAATACCCAATTCAATAAAAGGGGGCATTATTAGTTTCGAATCGAGAAGAGCGTTGCAAATTACAGTGGGCATTATTCAATACAATCTAATTACAATTACACTCCGTGCTACAAAGAATACGTTACAATCATCAATTGAGAAAATCCCGAGACTCCGTTATATTCTCTGAAACACCAGTTATGATTATGACAACTTCAGAAGAAAAAAAAGTTCATCAATTTCGTCTTCCCATTCCCGTTGTTTATCCTCCTCCCGAAAATTGAATAAAAACAGAAGATCACGATATAAAAAAACTCGGCAGCATTTCAGTTTCGTCCGAAATCAGCTTTGAAAGAGAGAAAGCACGTCGGCTTCACACGATCCAATCTCATTGAAAATCAGCTCGAAGGAAGGAATAACACATAATTTGACAAACGAGACAAGCATAAGACCACAGATACAGTTTTTTTACATCACATACATACATATATATTCCTCCTTCAATCTTTTTTTGTGCCAGGGCTAATATGAAAATTCAAGGAAAAAGTTGTGTGAGATAAGAAGACTCAATAGAATAATTGCCCAAGCCCCGGTCCGACTACCAACGCTTCATTCATTTTTTTTCTGCCTCTTCTTCTTCCTCACTTGTTTTCCCCAATTCGAGCAGAGCACCATCGCTTACTTACTTCTTTTTGCATTTGCAACTGTACATTGTACATTTTATTATGTCATCTCATTTCCAGCCACACACCGAGCTACAAAGGCACAGTTAGAGCAATGACCCTCGGGACTATAAAAACAGGAACGACATCACCACCGAAACTATCGCGTATAAAGAGGCCACAGCGCGATTATACACTGACTTCCCCCATTTTGTTGAAAAAAAGAGCACACACTCGCAAAAAAAGTAGAATTTTAGCATATCTCGGAAGGAAGAAAAAACGCTGCCATGTATTTACATTGGGTTTATAAACGACACAAGATTTTGAAATTACAATTTGATAAAAAAGGAGTTATTTTGTTTCATTCATTTCCCCTTTCAGACTCGTACAATGTGAACTTATTTAATACGTATAGAGATGAGACATGACGATATTATTTACAAACATTACAACATCAAGTCGCCTTCTCTTTTTCTATGAGGGATAGATAGATGGATACCCTTATTTCATATTTTATAGAAGCTTTTTTTTTTTAAAAAAAAAAACGGGTACACAGTAGCCCGTGCAGGTCTTGTCTATGTGTTGTTCAAATGAGCTTACATCATTTTAAAGCTTGACATATTGTACAAAACTGCTTCCTCTTTAAACAGTGCCTTATAGCAACATTTTTTTAATCTTCTTGTTCCATCACCATCAGAGAAGAACTCTAACCATGTACTACTACGGGCTACTGCGATGATGATGGTGATGGTGCAGTGCCGCCAATGTCGTGTGCTTCGTGCGTGTGTGTGTCTAAACCGATTTCGTATATTCTGTCTCGGCAGCTTCAGAAAAAACTTTTTTTTCAGAGTTTGTTATGTAATTTAACTTTAATGATCACGGCATGGCTTGACCATCATATGTAGAAGATATTATGTATTATGGGATTCCGCCTAGCTTACATCTCTTTTTTGAAATTATGACTTTTTTCCGAGAGCGAGAGACTGATGTAAATCAAATTAAGCTCAAATGATACTACGCCTTCAGAACAAAACGCAGAAAATGACACACGAAATGTACAAAATGTGTGTGTTTGGTAATTACATAAAAACGTACCATCTGCAGAGAAATTATGACTTTTTTGTAATTCAGCAGAGAGACCTCTTTTTAGAAAATTCATGTGAGTCATGGACCATTCAATGAGAGTGTTCACAATCAAAAGTAATTAAAGTTTCAATACACTTTTTCATAGAAATGCAAATAAGCCGGTTTGCTGGCTTTAATTGCACATCAATGCACAACAATCAAAATATTCGAGGCATCCCCATTTTCTTTGACTTTTTTCACACGACAGGTGTGTTTTTCTGGCTCCAACTTGTTTTCTGCCGGTAGTCCACCATACAAATATATGCGAATGGTGTACATTTCCCCGTCAAATTAGGTACACGAAAATTCAGTCCTACTTCTACAATTAAATATTTTTCTGTGTGAATTTCCACTTAAAGTACATACCTAAATTGTATTTGAGAGTAAGAGAGTGGTATCAGTATGCAGAGAGGGCAATTCGCAGTGTTCCATCATCGCCCACTAAAAAGCCCAAATCACAACATGATGTTGGCGTATGATGATATGTACATTTCTGATGATTCGCATAAAAAATGAGTGTCTTCCGTTCCCAAAAGCACCTACCTAATCATCGTCTCATTGCTGCAAGCACCTCTTCGTACCATGGACGGAAAAGTCGTATCTTCTGGGTATCTTGCTGTGTACATGTTTTTAAAACGAGAGTTTAAAAAAGTTGGTACCTAGCCACCACCACCACACTGCAAACTGACAGGAGGCACAGGGCACAGTCAGGAGCAGAGAGAAGTTAATGTCTGCATTTTTATTTGTGCTGATGTGATGTTGATGGTGGAGGTGGAAGTAGCAAGAAATCTCGATGGAAAAGGAAAAAGGATGTTGTTCTTCTGCTTTGGTTTACTTTTAATTGTGAGGAAGACAAACAAAATGCATTATACACAATGTGTGACTTAGGCTTGAGACTCATGCAATCAGTAGAGAGATGGAAAAATGCATTAAAATTGCTGTTTATTTTTGGGGTTGAAGATGAAAATGGAATAAAAAGCCTTTTAGTAGTTCCACAGCCTCTGTGAATCGCATAGAAATTGGCTCCGCTCAACTAAGCTCGCATTCCTGATTCTCAACTCTAGATGCTAAATCCTTACTTTATGCACAGAACTACACATGTAAGGTGAACGTGCAGTAGTAGGAAAGTGAATTCCCTCAAAACACTAACCGTGATTCATCCCGTCGTCCCGTGCAGAAAATTTCCACCTCAACAAATACTATCAAAGTAAAACATCATCACACAGTCAAAAAGAATTTTAGCTAATGTGGACAATGAAACACAATGTACAAACCCAATTATAGAATATTTTCAAGGGATTTACTAACGAGGTCCTGTTGTCTACTTCTTTTGTCATGTATTTTTTTTATAAAAAAGGAGGTTTGAAAGAACGGTCGTTTTTTGCAGCAAAGAGGAATTGTCTGCGCTAACAAGATTAAGATTTCCTTTGGCCCTTCTGAAAACCTAGGTGTATGAAATAAATACAAATACGCATTGAAAAAGACATAACATTGTCTGTGTGCATTATTAGTACTCTTTTCATTATCATTTTTCCTGGCATTTCCACACCTACTTTAAAGTCAAACTCACATTTCATGTGAGAAGACGGAACCATTCCGGTAGGAACATCATCTTACCTTTGCCATTGAACTAGTATTTTGACAGAGATTGTAACAATTTCAGTTTGCTGTGGAGGTTTGTTTTGAGAACAAAATGTTCCGCTTGGCTGCTGACGAGAAGAAAAAAAAGTCAATGATGATGAAGTCGCCAAGAATGTATGTATGTATATGCACTGCGTTCATCCACCCAAAAAAGATTTTGAACGTTTATCTGCACAAATCACATTCCAACTTTTGATGTAATACATGACACGTTAAATCATCGTAAAATTAATAGTCTTATTGTGTTTATCGTATTAGATCTCATAAATACTGTGTGTATTTACATTATTTCGACTCGTACTCGTACATTTTTCAATTAGGTACATACGTAAAATTTTGGGAGAGCCACTGCAGACTGCAGGAGGCTGGTACAGCTTTTTAGATGATTGATGATTAAGCGAGTCATATAGGCTTAGCGTTAACAGAAGCATGAGGAAATTGTCTTACATAATCTTTTGACGTATTTACTGTTTCGCACACACTTTGCCGTATCACAAATCATATTGTCTGCAGCAACATCCAAAATCTTCTTTTTGTATCCAATCAGATAAGTATAGTATTTTGCACTGATTTTGCACTGAGTGATTTTGCAACACTTGCTTCTCATCGAGTTGATGACATGAGGATAACGAATTGGTATGAATGATGGTAATTAAACCATCTTTTTATCTTTGATGACTTTTCGTCTGTCGCAGCATTGCAGATTCATTTATCGTTATTATCATCCCTTCATTCATTCAGGATTTGCATTCCTTGAAGAAAAGGTGTTGGTGTGCACCTGTCACTGAAATCTGGTGCTTCCAGTAAATCAGGGATGTTAGAATTTTTACTGCACCCTTTCGACTATGACTCAGCTACCTTAGGTAGATGCGGCATAGCATTGAAATGAGCATTATAGAGATATGTAATTTAGAGCACAACAAATTACATGAGAGAACGCATCATCATCGCATCACCCAGCCCAATACATTAGAGAAGTTTCCATGCCTTGCTGCTGCTGTTTCACTCCATGCTCTCGGCCAAATTTCATCAATCAGCAGAAATTACACTGTTTTTGAAGACTTCAATTTTTCATATCACATTATCTTATATGGGTCTATTCACTCCATGAACGTCACACAAACTCACATTGAAAAGGTAGAAGTGAGAACACTGCATCATTACTGCTACTGTCAGTCTAAATTGCGCACTAAATGAATGTAAAAAAATCTAAGACGAGAGGAAAAAATCAAGTTTTTCTTATTTCATACTTGATTCGTTGATAATAAAAGCTTGCCAACTTGAACCTCACTCACATTTCATGATAAACCTTACTTTGAATTTCTATTATATCATTCATACATACACAACATTGTATATGCAAGGAAGGAATTATGGACGGAGAAAAGAACGAGTTCCAAAACGTTTTATTACATGGCAGAAAAAAATGGCGAAAAACATTGAGAAGGTAGAAGTGAGAACACTGCATCATTACTGCTACTGTCAGTCTAAATTGCGCACTAAATGAATGTAAAAAAATCTAAGACGAGAGGAAAAAATCAAGTTTTTCTTATTTCATACTCGATTCGTTGATAATAAAAGCTTGCCAACTTGAACCTCACTCACATTTCATGATATACCTTACTTAAAATTTCTATTATATCATTCATACATATCTACACGACATTGTATTGTATATGCAAGGAAGGAATTATGGACGGAGAAAAGAACGAGTTCCAAAACGTTTTATTACATGGCAGAAAAAAATGGCGAATATGAAGTATCCATCAAGCGTTGATATTCTTCATGTTGATAATGAATGTTGATGTTTATGTAGGAATACAAGGGAAGAAAGGAATCTCATTCTCTTAAAAAATGATGAACTGTGCTGGACTATTGTGCAAAGTTCTTTCTCGGGCTCACTCTCTTCATTGTTATCATTTCAACTAGTTAATAATATCCAAAGTGATTTGTGTGTGTGGGAAATCAACATTTTTTCTCTCAAGTCTTTTTTATTATACTCTCACGATTAAAGTGATTCCTCTGGTACGGGCACTCTCTTCCTCTTAGGAAATACGATGGAGTAGATATAATATGAATATAGTAATTCACAAATGAAAAAAAACTTTCCTTACAAAAAAAACTTTTAATATGACTTCTTTCCTCTAGCTTGAAAGAAAAGAAGGAGTAAGGAATTTTTTCAGCTAACTTTGGGACAATAAAAACTGCAAAAAAAGAAGTAGATATCACACGGAAAAGTTGACTTTGTTCGTACATACGAGCTAAAGAAAAAAAGTTCCCCTTTTTCTCGATGAATCTACAAGTATGCCATCTCACAGAAGAAGTCCACTAAATTACGTTATTGCAGATAGAGACAAAAAATCTTGATACAATTTCAAGGCAATAAAAGAATCCCATTGATGATCATCTCACAATTGGGGAGAAGTGAAAAGTACGAGGAGTTTCTCGATTCTTTAATAGCTCCCGTCCTCATATATTTTGTAACTTTTATGTTGATGGATTTTTGCGAGAAAAAATTGCAATAAAGTAATGTGATTGTTACAAGACCCTACTTTTATTATCACTTCCACAAGGCACGAGGAAAAATCAGGTTTTTTGGGGAGAAAATGTTCGTGCTCTACGCAATTGTTCACTCCTTTCTTAATAGTTCATTAAATATTAAACACATGTAGGAAAAAAGTCTGCTTGATACTGAGTATACGTACAGTTTTCCCCAAAAATGTTGAGAGTTGAGACGCTCTCACGCAGCTATGTAGTTGGCTGGTTTCTTTGCACAGATTTTTTTTGTTATTGTGTCTGCGGGGGTAAAGACATTTTTTAAAAAGTTAGTCATATTTAAGAGAGTCAAATATTTTTTTAAATTTGCAAAGCTTCAGCCATCCATCTTTTCCTTTGTTTTATGCTCGTTGCTCATTAAAAAGTTTTTGAGTCTTTTGTCATGTTAAGAATGCCATTAGAACAATATCGTGGACCAACCAGGTCATGGTTCATTCACAAACACACATATAGTCCAAAAAAATAATTCACGACTTTGCTTGAATTACGAGCAATTTTATCTTCTCGCAAATTCAAAGATTTTCTACGATGCAAAGAAAAGTTTTGGCGTTATTTGTTCTTACAATTCAAGAGTTTGTGGATATTTTTTTGCAACTCAAACTTATCTTTCTTTTGCCATCGTCCCTAATTTTGCTAGAGTTATGGTGCATTCTTTAAAATCATGGTCCTCCTCTTCGCTTCCTTTTAAAGACTCGATTTTTATTTACTTTAATGATGCTGATATCGAAAACTGATAGAATTAAAGTTCATTGAATATTAGAGAGAGCAAGTAGAAAAAAAAACCCATTGCTTCGGGATGAAAAGATTTGCCTATCGGAAAAAATCGAGAGAGAAAAATTGGTAAAGTAGATGACTTTTAAAAGGCGTGACAATCACGTACACTTGAAGTGCTTGATACGTACTTTTTATTTGATAGTTTTTCTGATTTTTCTGGCTTCTCTCTTTGCGATTTGTCTATCTTTTATGATTTACATACACACACGTCATAAATCCATGTATGTGTTTGTTTATGAGCTGAACATTGTGGTTTTTGTTGAAAAAATGATTTGCTTGAAAATTGCCTTGGTATGAATGAATGAGTCATAAAGATATACCTACAGAAGAGCAATCAAAAAAGAAAACAGATAACCACTCATAGTGCTACATGGATAGGTAAAAAATCGTTAAGATATCATGATTTTTTAAGTGGCACGTTGTGCGTGTACTGTACACACAATATAGTTTGAAGAGTTTATGTGTGGACACAATGACAAAAGGGTTAAATAGGAGGAAAAGTGCCAAGATTTATGGAGGAGAGGAAAACAAACAGATCTGAGATCTCTCTCTCAGAAAATACTCAAATGAAGGAGGAAAAAGTTGATTAATTTATGCCCAAAAGATGCAAGCCTGCCAAGTGGTGGTGGTAGGATCCATCATCACGAATCATAAAAGTGTCATTCACAATCACGTGATGAACTTCAAAAGACCTCAAACGACTTTCATTTTTAAGCCTTAAATTTACCCCAAAAAAATGAGAGTTTTAAAACATTTCTGGTAAAAAAATGTAAATGGTATGCGTGCTTACCACAAAAGCCCGCCCATACATATAACCAGGTACGAAGCAGATCTGGCTGAGAATTTATCATTTTTGAAAAAAGTATTTATGTACGATTCATCAAGAGTTGACTTACGACGCTTTCCTGCTTGGCATAAAAGTTCTCAAAGTTCGGAATAAATGACAGCATGACATGGCAAAGGCAAAAGTGCTATATAAACCTGCCTTCATCATGACAGCATTCATTGCCTCCGCAGCGAACAATTATTACCCTGGCAAAGGAAAAATCAGAGCCAAAGTTTTGAGAAACAGTGACTTGTGAATCTTTGCTAAACATGACAGACGAACATAAACAAAAAATGCACCTGTCCTTACAATTTTTTCTGGCTAGAAATACCAGTACAAAAACCATACCACCTTTGGAGCTATTTTTTAATAGTAAGATAAGAGCCTTCTGGCGAAGCCAAGGCCAATAATCATTTTGATTTTTTGATTCGCAAAGCAAGCGTCACTTCGACACACACACACACAGGAAGGTTCAGTTTGTGTTGGCGGGCGGTGTAAAGGAACTTGGAGAGAGAGAGAGAAAGAAAAAAGTATTACCAGATAATAAAAAAGACAGGAAATTTGGGTTACGAAACTTGAGATAAATCTGAGCGATAACAATAAGCGACTGAATGACTGGGCCCAGGAGAGAATTTTTGTATTATGCATGTGTCCAATGTGTCTACTTTCCATGAACTTAAGCTTTCAACTTATTTTTTCTCATTTCTACATTTGTACTTGTGTACTACCGATATGCTCCCTACGAGTCATTGTTGTCCTCTTCTTGAAGGAAAATGTGTATAGGTAACTTCAAACTCCTCTCAGAAACCCTTTCGTCTTCCGTTTTTCCCAGTTGGACGGGCTTACTTTAGATACGTTGATGGGTTCGTGGATGCAAACTCAGCCAACTTTCAATTGGCTTTCGTACCCCTTCTACCTGTGGCCAGACTGTGCTTAATAAGGTCGCCGTATATTTCCACGTCTTTGAAGGCAGACAAAAATGACGACGAGGCATAATTTCGTAAAAACATTTCTTGTGTACATCACAGGCTAAGAATAAGAAATGGAATGATGCCATTATTTCCAGGTAATATATGGCTCTCTGACTAAGCACATATAGAAAAAAGTGGAAAAGTAGCTCAACATAAAGCATGCGGGTTTCACCGAGAGAAAAAGAAAGTTTTTTAGAGACAGTTTTGGGGTGATGTTATTCAAAAAAAGTAGTTTTTTTGCCATTGCCTCGTGTGCTTGCGGTGAAATTATTGAAAATGGAATGGTGGTGTATGGTATTGGTATGCAAAAGTTTTTTGTGCACTTACACAGTTTTGCATACATGGCGATTTTTAAGTTGACTTCATTCGACAGACACTGACAATGATTTAAATGGTGTAATAGTACCCATATTAAGTTGCAGAGAAAACAAGTTTTTTTCTACTCATCTGAAAATGAGATTATACAAAATGTATTTTTTCCTTGTGAGGAGGATGGTGGTGCCCTGTTTGATATCTCTTATTTATATGTTGTTTATGGTTCAAAAAATGAAGTATCTTTGATACACCTGCACAGGCCAGTTAATTGCCAAAGACTGCAACAAAGTTTAGGTGAAATGTACCAGTACGCATCTCATCATATCTCTGACTCTGACATATTTGCGAGGTTTATAGTTTGCAGCAGCATCTTCGTGCTAACACTGGCCAAGTTTTATGTATAACAAAAAATACTAATTAATTGCCTAGGCGTAGATTTTTTGAACGAGAGGCTCCCCTGAAAAAAAAAACAAGTCAAGTGAACCGTGCACGCCATCAGCGTGCCTCTTAAATCGGTTTATGCTTTTTTGGCTAGAGCCTATCCGTTGCTTGCGGAAAAAATGCAGATTCGAAAAGTATCGGTATTTATACTTTATCTACGTTTTTAGGGTGACGTGATAGCGGCCGTGGTGGCAAACACACATTGACCAACTTATTTTCAATCGCAACCTACATTGCTCAAAAGGTTGATGTCAGCAGGGATGTTGTAATGTGCAGGCTGCACTTTGTCTTTAATTCGTGTATTTTAATGGGAGGTGGGTGAGGTAGAGGGAAAAGTCAAACTGATCTCGTAAATCCTCCGAAGTGGTTGAACCACGCTGTATTTTATCTCTTGGTTAAATCAGACTTTTTTTGCGAGAGGGAGAAAAAAGTGGTTCAAAAGTTAGAGAGAGATGTTGGAAAGCGTGGGGAAAGATACCAAAATTTCGGTTGTATAATTGGCTGCATGTGCATGCACATGTGTAGATTTTTAATGAATATAGGAGCGGTTAATTCTATCATGTATCAGCGAAAGTTAAATTAAATTCTTCAATTTCCTCGCCTTTTGAACTTGGACTCAAATACTGAAATCGGGATTGGTTGTAAGCTTTCACGTTGAAGATGTAATAAAAAAGGCGAAGACGTGCTTGCGAGAGGTGCAGAATAATCTTACAAAATCAGCATCAAATAAAAATTCAGAAATCATTCAATCCCGAAAATAGGAGCAAACTAAGCACTTCTTACGCAAACACCTGCATGACTTAAGTACATGATACTTTAATCTTCCTATCCCGTACGGAATTTACATAATTAGTTTTGTCAAAACAGTAGAATGTAAGAATAGCTAAAACTGAATTAAAGTCTGTGAATAAAAAATTAAGGATAATACTTTTCTCAATTTCCTCGTCATTGGTTTTTGTGAACCATGTCCCGTTTGTATAAAATACTTATTCATAAATCATATTGACACGTTCTAAATTCAAAAAGTATACCGATAAAAATTGCATAGTGCCTGCGCATGTTAACTTGAGCTGCTGGCATAAAAAATATATACAAGTGTAAAAGGTCACTTACAAGTGAAAGTTCCAACAAACGGTAAGTGACATTTCGCATCCTCACAAACAAAAATCCACGGGTTTAGAGAACACACAAACAAAGTACATATATTTCTTCTCTCGCTTGTATTTCACTTGACCCCAGAGATTTCTCAGAGGACATAAGAAACCACCGAACCAAATATTATCTCCCCTTTACATTCCAGAATCCTAAACCACTTCCACTCGATTTCATACAGAGTCACACAGACTCTTATCACATGTCAAAGCTTCTTTTCCCACTAAATCACTGGAATTCCAGAAGGGTACAAGGGAAACACTTTTAAACAGCCAAAGTCAACTGATGTCTGGTATTGATACAGCGACCGGCAAGAGCATTTAGCACTTACAAAGGGACATGCACATATTTAGTTGCATGCAGTGTAACGTCAATAAAGTGTATGTAATTCCTCAGCAGCTCCTTTCTGACTGTTGCGCTTGTCTTCTTCGCACCACCGCACAAACTCTCTTGTTCTTCACTACACCTGTCTCAAAAGACGACTGAAGAATATCATTCACGATATTGCTGACTCAGACTACATGGCAACTCACTTCAGAGTAATCAAAATCATGAAGCATTCCTCATACAAAACGAAAATATATGCACGCTTTAGATTTACCTATAAAAGCTAGCACACAAACCTTTCGTAGCAAACTCATTTCAACCCTTCTTCTATACGAGAACAAAGCTCAGTCAGTGCACGAAAATAAATACCTTCACACAGACGAGCTTGAAGCATTCACATTTACCTGCAACTTTAATAGCAGCACTAAGCATTGTATCTGCAGTTTTATACAGTATTGTTGAGTATTGACAATAGGCTAGGCATACACGCGTATGCCAAACCATACCTTATTATAGAATCCTCTAACTGAATCTTAAAAGTTAAATGACATGGATCGCTCTAAGGATAAGGACAAGCAGAAGGGAAAGCCTCCACCTTCACCCTCCAGAACAAAATGAGAGGGATCGGGATAAGTCAAAGTCTCCTGGGAAAAGCAATGCGGTGTACACTGAAAAACCCGTGGAGGTTACCACCAAAGATAAAACGTTTTTTGGGAGGGGTGAAACAAAGCATTATGCCCCGATCGTGTCGGGGTCAAAGGCCAGCGCACGAATTGGGATTACCATACCCTCTGGTCCTTTCTCTCTCACTCCTGGACCTAAAACCAAGAAAACCCTGTTCACATGGGCAGATCATCCCGATGACAATTCCCTAACAACTGACGACGATGATATAAGAAGATGATGACGACATTTCTTCAGAAGTTTCCCACGAATCCAGATCCAGGCAGGTCAAAAGGCAGTCTACGTTTTCAAAAATTTTTGGTTCTAAAGACAGGAGGAGAAAAAGCGCAACCAGTTCAGAGATTTCAACCCGTTCCGCAGCGACGTCAAAATCTCAACCAAGCAAGAAAGTTTATGGCGACGGATCAGCAGACCATCCACAAGCATCTACTTCGAAAAAACACAAGCAGCAAAAAGAGCATGGAAAGACAGTGGGAACTGATGCAAAAGCTCCTGGTGACGTAACATTCGACCGACAGCTGCAGGAAAAAGGGCCAAGTTCACAGAGGGGACAGCCAAAAGGGCAGAATACCCAAAAATCGCAGCCACATGGACCAAGTGAACAGAGGGAACAACCAGGAGCATCCGGGGTGCAAAGGATACCACCAACAGGACAAATTTCGCACGAACCGCAACCAAAAAGCCAAAGTGGACAGGGGATACAAC
The DNA here is from genome assembly GCA_027743915.1 of Seira sanloemensis. Lineage (NCBI taxonomy): Eukaryota > Metazoa > Arthropoda > Collembola > Entomobryomorpha > Entomobryidae > Seira > Seira sanloemensis. The sequence goes on from JAHZMY010000176.1 coordinate 14,603, forward strand.
CCGAGGTGAAAAGCGCTCAAGAACCGCAGCCAAAAGGGCCAATGGCGCATGTAGTACCGCCGACAGAGCCAAGTGCACTGGACATGCAGTCACAAGGACCTCTTGGTTCTCCACAAGGCATGCAGCCAACGTGGGTAACTGCACAAGGGCCCCAGCCAACGGAGCCTAGTGCACAGGGGGGTCAGGGGCCACAGCCAGTGGATCAAAGCGCGCGGGTCGTGCAGCCAACATGGCACAGTACTCAAGAGTCACAGCCAATTGCACAGGAAATGCAGCCGTCAGGTGCAGTCTCACAGGGAGTGCAGCCAACGCCACAATCGGGACAGTATGTACCGGGAATGCAGATTCATGGAACTCCGCAAAATTGGCCTGGCGCACAAGATGGGCAGCCAGACGGGCAAAGTGGTCAAAAAATGTGGTCAAGCGAGCCAATTACGCAGGGAGGGATACCAGCGGGACAAACCGCCCCTGAAATGCAGGGAAAGAAGCCAAGTGGACACTGGGGGCAGCCAACAATCCCTGGTACCCCTACACCGGAAATGCAGTCACAAAGGCAAAGCGCGCAGGGAGGTCAACCAGGATGGCAAAACACTCAAGAAATGCAACCACCGAATGCGNGGGGCAGCCAACAATCCCTGGTGCCCCTACACCGGAAATGCAGTCACAAAGGCAAAGCGCCCAGGGAGGTCAGCCAGGATGGCAAAACACTCAAGAAATGCAACCACCGAATGCATTTGGATTTGGACCTACCACACAAGGAATGGAGCCGATCGGACAAGGCGCTCAGGGAGTACAGCCAGGCGGACCGTATGCCCAAGCGGTGCAGCGAGCGGGCCAAATTTTACATGGGGCACAGCCAACAAGGCCAAGTTTGGAATGGAAGCAGCCACAAGATCCAGGTACGCAGGGGCTACTGGTGCAGACAGCAGATCCAAATGCGCAGGGAACACAATTAGTATTTCCGACCGCACAAGGGGTACAGCCAACAGGCCCAGACGGAACACAGCCCATAGCGCCAAGTGCACCGGGAGTTTACCCAACTGGACAACCGCACAAAGGGTACAGCCAACAGGCCCAGACGGAACACAGCCCATAGCGCCAAGTGCACCGGGAGTTTACCCAACTGGACAAATACAGCCAAAAGGTCCAAATGCACAGGGAGTTTACCCAACAGGACCAATTGCACTTGGATGGCAGCCAGCAGGTGTAACTGCGGGGGAGCAGGGATTGACAGGAAGAATTACGCAGGCAGGTGACCCAGCAGGGCTATTGATACAAGGTTCAAGCGCACAAGGGGCAGAGCCAACAATACCAAGTGTGCTTGGGGGACAACCATTAGGTCAAATGCAGCTGCAAGGGGCAGAGCCAATAATACCAGGTGCTCTCGGAGGGCAGCCAACAGGTCCAGCTGCACTGGAGAAAGGGTCAGCAAGAACAAGTACACAAGGAGTTCACCAGACAGGGCAAACGCCGCAAAGTACAGGCGCCCAGGGAGGTTATCCAAGTGGGCAAATGCAGCCGCAAGGTTCCAGTGCAAAGGGAGCGGAGCCAACAATACCAGGTGCTCTCGTAGGTCAGCCAGCAGCCCTAACTGCACTGGGATCAACGGTAACAAGTGCAGAAGGAGTTTACCCAGCGGGCCAAACCCCGCAAGGTCCCGGCGTCCAGGGAGCGGAGCCAGCAGGACCAGGTGCGTTTGGAGGGCAGCCAACAGCCCTAACTGCACTGGAATCAGTGGTAACAAGTGCACAGGGAGTTTATCCAGCGGTACAAACACCGCATAGTCCCGGCGTCCAGGG
>JAHZMY010000177.1:0-15256 GCA_027743915.1 Seira sanloemensis
CTCTTTTGGAAAACCGCTAGTTTTATCATTTTTCCTATAATTTGAGGCTTCTAATAAAAAACCTGTCAATCCTCTGGAATCACATTTATATGTATTTACGACTCTCTGCTGCATTCTTCGAGAAAAATAAATACGGCTCTGAAGAACTAGGCATGGCATACGTTAAGTGCTTCGTCGATCTCATGATTGATTACAAAGGTTTCGAAACAAAAAGAAGGAAGGTTCGCACACGTTCCTAATTTGATTTCAAAATTATCCCTGCTTGCGTGCCCAAAATTGTAATATTAATTACAGAAATATTAAATATTTCTCGTATGCCACAGCTCGCATTGCCCAAGTTCCAGTGAGTAGTCAAATGTATAAAGGAAAATGGCCAATTGACAATAAATTATTGTGCAGCCAGGAAGAAATCAATGTGCCATGACATGTTCTGCAGTAACCGCTGCCACTAATTACTCTTTCCAACGAAACACTTGGCTCGCAAAAAAGCCGTCTATTTGTTTATTGTAAAAGACAGCAGGGTCAGAAAAGAAGGGAAAAAATGTTTCGATGATATGGTAGTTGATAGTTGACAAAGAGAGACGAAGCAGAAAAGAGAATTACTCAGCATTTTTACTGGACAGCTAGCAGCAAGTGGTGTGGTGGTCAAAACTGCTACAGAAGAAAATGACAGAAATACAACACAATCTCAGTGTATACGACACACAATCTTTGCTTATTGGGTTCCCTTCCCATTCACGACTACACTCATGAAAATAATTTGGAACGGAGAGCAGGAAAAAGCCGTGCATACTACGTACAGTTTCATTCATTTGTACAATTCCTATCAGTCAGAACTCACATCAGTTTTAGCTGAGCAGCAGAATGCGTAGCTTTTATTTACAATAGAGGCTTTCCCATTATATTTTACCGCCAGTGCATTGTGTAAGAGAGAGAGAGAGAGAGATTCGCCTCTCTTTCTCTTCAGACCTCCTTGCTTTGACTGTACCTCGAGATTGGAGCATGCAGAAAAATCAGACTAATCTGTAGCAGCATCTGAAAAAGAGAGGAAAAGCAATTTGATTATGCTCTATGTGAAGAGATTTGATTTACGTTCTGTTACTCCAACATGCTGCACGTAATAATGAACGGAAATCTAATATTTTCTATGATACATTTATAATTTAGTGCGCATTGCAGCAATGTAAGCAAAAGGGGAAGAGAGCTCGTGAAAACTAGACCCGTTTTTGGTGGATGTTAGTGGCTGTGTCCCTTTTCGCTAGAACAACAAACACACACACACACAGAATGAAGCGGCAGTAGTAGACGCTTGGGAGAACTTCTCTTTTGCACTCTTCCCTTTTGTTAGGAAATTTTTTGGCTATGGTCAACTTTCCCTTTTCATTCCTTGATCTGGTAATGTCATGCATTTAGAACATAAGTTTTTATCTTACTAAAAAGAAAATGAGCCATTCACTTTCTCTTCATTTTCTTTTTCTCTCCCTTTTCTCCCTCCTTGACTTGGCATTAATTTCTCGCCTGTCATAACCATTTTACCAAAGAGTAGTGGCAAAGTACCATTACTATTATTAATTTTTATATGAGGAATATGAATCCTTAGTTACATTTTTTGAATATTCTTTCTCTCCCTCTCTGCAAATAGATTATAAGGGATGTGCTCGGGGTCAGAGCATTTGGGTTAAACCTGTGAGTCTCTGAGTCACCATTTCACGCAGTTGAAAAGCGTAGGTCAATGCTTTGCTAGCGAGAAAATAGCTTTAGGAGTAGAATACGTTAGAAAAATTCCTCCGAATTTGGGCATTTCTTGGTAGGGCTGGATGTACGACGACTCAGTGCGGCTGTGGTGGCGGATGAAAACAGGATGTGGCAAAACAGCCTCTCCAGAAGAGGTGATAACAATAATGAATGGAGATTAAACAGATATTTGCTTGTAAAAGAAGACAAGAAACAATTAATAACAGTTACAAATAATAAATTAAAGCACAGGCGACATTTTGAACATTGTGAGTTATGACAACTTGTGTTGCGTCATTAAAACCAGCGCAAGGTTAGATTGTAGGTTGGTGTTTACTCATTTGTCCCGTTGCAGTCTCGAGCTTAGGGAGATAAGAATTCATTTTGACATAATATGTATGTAGCTTAGACTATAATTTCTGTCATTAGCTAGAATTGGCTGTTATTATAATAACTACTTTAATTAGTCATAATTTGCAACGGTTGGAAAAGAATCTTGCATAACCTTCCATTTTCTCAGCCATTGTACGCTGCATTGTATTTGCATGGAATTTATTTGCTAGTGTGGGTAACAGAATGGTTGAACACTAAATGCCAAAATTGTGATATCTCAGCCATTGTACGCTGCATTGTATTTGCATGGAATTTATTTGCTAGTGTGGGTAACAGAATGGTTGAACACTAAATGACAAAATTGTGATTGTGAATAAAGTATTTGATCTCAGAATCACCTCGAAATTAGTAAAAGGGAATATTTAAAATTTGTGCACCAATGGGGCGCAGCATATTTTACCCTCTCCAAAAATATTCTTCCGAAACGCAGGAAATGCGAAACATTCTGATTTCCCGTTGCCTCTGCGAGAGCATGATTGCATACAAATTGTAAATAAAGAAGCAGTACAACGGCAAACAAAACCAACGGAACCATCGTGCTCGAAGCCATTTAGTGACGTAAACACCTGCACACAAAAGCACATAAAAATCTTCCTCGCTTTTTTCCTTAAAAACGTTGAGAAAAGTGAAAGTTAAAGCTTAGAGACTAACGTAAGACTACTGCAGTAATTCCAACGAGTGTGTGTGTATCACTCCTATCTCTAGGAAAAATCTAGATTGTACATTTGTATGCAAGGTAGAGTCATTTTATTGAACAAAGTATTTTCTCAGTCTGCAGCGAGGAAGGGAGCCCTTCTGCTTCAGTCAGAGCCTTGGATGATCTTGTCACATCCTCCGGACGATGCTGCTACACCTTATCATTTCATTTAATCTCGTTATAGCAGAGAGTCGAAACTCAGGCAAGTTGTCGTGATTACAGAAGGGGAAAGTCTAATTCCACTCATTTTTATTCAAAGTTTAAGTGCAGAATATTAACCCTGGAAGTGGCAATGCGCCCTATGACAATTTTCGTCGTATGTGCATGCACACTTTTGAACAAAAAAGGGAAAAGAAGACAGATTAAGATGTGATGCTGCTGCTGCTGCTGTGAATATGGTTTAGAATAACACTTGACCTGCGGAGGTAGATAGGCAGATGTGAGCGTTCACAGTAAATTCTCATGACTTTCGTACACTCTTCTTGGCAAAAATGTATCTTTCACAAGCTTCCCTCCTTCACCATTGAACGATATTTCTGGCGGATAAGAACTGCACCTGCCTGCACTGCAGTGATCCGGAATATCAGGCTCCACATGAGAATTTCACTCCACACACATTTTACTCCGATTTATCTTGAAACTACCATTTGGCCTATTTGCTCTGGTGGAGAGGAGGATGGAATAAGGTGCTTGCTTTTAAAGATAGCCGTATTTCATTTTCCACACTTACGTCGCCATACTCTTCTCATGGCCTTTCGCTTAAAGGATAATGTGAATAGACATACCAATACATTTAAAGTTTGAGTAATAAAGTGAGCGTGTACTTTTTCAGTTATTATCCATCCCGACACGCATATATATATAAAGTAGGCATGCAGGCATGCAAAAAACTGAACTTGGTTTATGCCTTCTATCTCCACAAGTTATGTAGGGATATACACATGTATCATATGTCGGTTCCTTGAACAATGTCTACTTTCTCCGGTACAACTACAACCCTCTCTTTGGTACAGAAATATGCAAAGTAAAATGGTAAAGTTAAAAATCAATTTTACCCCTTTTTCTCGTTTCACTCAATTTAACATGTGAGAGGAAATAAAAGAGAGGCATCCACTTCAAAACATTTTCTTAGTGCGTTGCCGAAGCAATCTCTTTAATCATATCTAGGAGAGAAAGTAGAGATGAGATAGTTTTGCAGAGAACCTATTTTTATGGTAATGGTTCTTCCATATGAAATGATTAGAATAAATGAATATATCAAATCATGATGATGAAAAACACGCTCGGGAGCATGACGATGGCCTCAGGAAGATACTACCATGACCTCTCATAATGTTCAGTGTCAGGAGGGAGCACCTATGTCACCCAATGTGAGGAATTGAAGGAATTTGGTTTAGTGGAGAGTGGAGATAATATTTACATTTTAATAGGACAACCCGTCAACATATGCATTTAAGCTTTGCATGAAATCGATGTATTTTCTTACAAATTTGCTCTTGACTCTCCCATTTACATTTTGTTTCTTCGTTTTTTTAAAGAAAAGAATGCACTTTGGCTTCTGGAAATGTTGATCCAGTGTTGAGATTTATACCTGAGGTGAATTTCAAAGGAGAAATGTTGTACAGTTTAATGCCAGCATTGCGATTTCACTCTATTGTGGGCTCACTACATATGATTTCTATGTCAATGTTTTTCATACAGATACACATTCGCGAAAAAGGGTTTTTAGCCTCTGTCTGAAGTGAGTAAAAGTAAATGGGAAGCCGCATCGTTACATAGAGCTCTGGAATAATCTCGGGATGTGTGTTAGAGCTACACCACGAACTGTATCGTAGTCATGGCCGAGCAATAATAATAGCAATAATAATACCATCTCAAATTCGTATTCAGAGCACAAAAGACGACGTGCTGTTTAAACGGTTGACGAGCCCTACTCGATATGTCTCTTGGTTGACATTCAAAACTCATTATTAGCTCCACCTCACACAACCAGAAAAATCAGCACTTTTTCTCCTACAACTCCTTTTTTAAACTCATTGCAAAATCAAAACACTAAGCCACATTGTGGAAACAAATTATGCGGAAGTTCACAATCAATATTTATTTTTGCGTGTGTACAGTTGACCCGCTTCCTTTCCCCCAAAAAAATACAAAGCAAGTTAGTCTTTGAGAATCGAGGTAATCGTTTCACATTCTCTCTGAGAGTTGATGTAACACAGTCTGCATAATGTAATACTTTGGGAGAATTTCTTGAAAACCTTATTAGATTAAAATATGAGGCTAGACAGACAAACTACCGAAACGGAACAAACAAAAGAGAAAAGCAAATGGGATTTATCGTTCTGCTTTCGAGTTATTCAACTGTTCCCTTTTGTACTCTCATCTTTGATACCAACAAAATCTCCTCCAACATCGATACAAATGAATTGTAGACTTTGCTACAGTAAACGAGGAGAAGCCTGTGTAGTGAAAGTTGGGGAAAGCGAGGTAAATACATGCGGCAGTAATTTATTCAAAGGGATGGTATATTAAATGAACCCAGAGAGAAACAACTGGAAGAGAGCACATACTTTGCTAATATTTTGATTCATGGAAATGAGCGGAAACACATACCCTAGTGAATGATAGTCAGTCTAGCATTCCTCTTTACTATACTATGTACAATACTAGTCCTACGAAGGAGAAAAGTTTACAAAAAGCTCCGCTTTAAAAACGTCGTTTTTAAAAAGCTCCTTCACAAGTTTGATTTATAAAGGGAAATATTTAACAAGATACAAAAGCGGCCTTCATCCAAGCCCTACTTTCTACTGGAGTGAAACAAGTAGACCAAGTTCCATTGAGATACTTTTACTCTCCGAAACGGCGTAATGAGAACTCACAATTCATGATGCTTCCTTCAAAATTCATTTTTACCCCCTTTTTATGCTTTACTAGCGAAACCTTACAGACTTACGACTGAGTAAAGTACGTTTAGCATTTGGGATTGGAAATGTTTTTGCAATCAATTTTATAAAGCATCTAAGTTTTAGACCAACCTACGAATTGTGTCTATACATTGTGCGTGTTCAAGTAAATATTATGTTCGTATTAATCGATACTTTATTTTTAAACAATACCCTAATCGTCTAAATACACTAAAACTAACAAATCCAACTCACAGAGCCAGCAAAATTAGCAAACTTGCTATACAAATAAATACAACAAACTTTTAAATTGGTATTGCGCCCCAAACTGCGCTTAAAACTAGTGAAATTTCCAACTGGCTCTAGATATCATATTAAAAAATTGCCAGCGTATCGTTAGCAACGCTAAAGCAGCATAATTTGAGGACTCGCAATTTATCTTATAAAATAAACAACCTTCTAAATGTAATGTAGGCAGTTTTTATTTCTCTTACGTAAGATAACAGTTTTGCATTATTTATGAGATATACTACGTTCGACAAACCTATGTAGCGTCCAAGTAAATAAAGTGTAAAACCCCAATGGCAACGTATATGCAGAAAGTTGCATAAAACGAATGAAGAAATCCTCCTTCCTTTTTTCCTTCGAGTTGAGCAAAAACCTGCCACTGTTGCATAATTTCGTAATGATGTCGGGTTCCTTCCAGGTTTCAGGAGACCATTTAACTGTTTTGCTTGCAAGTGCAAGTTAATCACAAAATAAACCAAGATGGCCACTGCTGCTGTTGCCTTTAAGCTATTGTCTTTGCATTATCCCGATTGTATCTGTGACCCTGTCCTGTTTTTCTGAATGCTGGATCTTTTTCTCGTTTTGGATCCTACAAGATACTGCACATGCTGAAGTGGTACAATGGAACTTAAATAGTTTCACTTGTTTGACGAACAAATGAGCTTTAATGAATAAAAAAAGGCCTCAAAAATGTTTTTTTCGTCCATTTCGCGACTGCATTTCAAAGGAGAAAACTCCAACTTTCCCAATATACGGTGCGGCAGTAGTCGTGCGAAAGTCAAAAAACTAAATTTATTTTGCGAAGCAAAGAAAGACCATTTCGCGACTGCATTTCAAAGGAGAAAACTCCAACTTTCCCAATATACGGTGCGGCAGTAGTCGTGCGAAAGTCAAAAAACTAAATTTATTTTGTGAAGCAAAGAAAGGCTTAGACTATGGAAGCAATGTAAACCCTTTCCAAGAATATCATGCTGCAAACATAGGGACACATGGCTAAACTAATTTTGCCATGCTACATTCCTCTTCGTTGACTACCTGTTTTATAAGCTCGAAAACATAACATTTCCAAGTATTCACCCATGCTTCATTAAAAACATGCTACATTCCTCTCCGTTGACTACCTGTTTTATAAGCTCGAAAACATAACATTTCCAAGTATTGTTGTGAAGTGAAACAAGATTATCGCTAATATTATTGTCTTTCAGCCTCTCACCCATGCTTCATTTAAATTTACTTTGGCAAATACTCATCGAATGTCTGATATTTCATATTCAAAAAGTGACGATCAGAATCCCAACAAACGTAAAATTCCCGGATTTCTGATAAATAAATTTGGGATATTTAGACAGAATTCTCATGCATAATATTCTGGATTCTAACACGACTGATTCTGATTGTTTGTAGATTTTTGTTAAAACTACATGTTTACCAGTTAACACTTAAAGCAACGCAATTCTTTCATTAACACGCTTCTTCGTCTCATATCCTTCTAGTTCAAAGTACAACACTTTATTTCTAATTGGGCTTCGAGCGCCGCCTCAGTAATTCATTACGCTTGGAAAATTCAAACTTGCATAATTTGTAGATTCCAAATATCTCTGACATCAATAGGCTTTGTTTAAAATACGCTACAAAACCTTACAACTACTAAAAATAGCATTTCATTAAAAATAAGCTTTTATTTACATGCCCGTGAGCAGTCAATTTGCATTTTACTAGCTAAAGTCAAAATATGGGATGTTGAATTTGCCTCGTTAATAAAAAAGTTGATACCACGAATACAAAAATTGAGTTTGGCAATTTATTATACCCCAAAGAATGGTTTATTACGTCACATCGACAAATCACTTTTGCTTTGGATTCCCTTTCTTTTATGTCAAAGCCAACTAAATGCTTCGGTCAAATGTACACTCGTCATACACATTTTTCCAGCACACTACTAACTAGGTACAAAGACATACACACACCGGCTTGTAATTGCTGAAGCGGGTTCAGGTCTCACGCTAGATATTTTATATGTAAGTTTGGTGGCCAACTTTTTTCCTAGAGTGTTTTGTGCTTCTGTCATTCTATATCCCCATTGTACTCTGAACGAAAGTGGTTATTACCACTTTTATCCGAAAAAAATGCTCATGACAAGAAAAAAGGAAATGCAAAGGCTGTCGTTGGCAGTTACCTGCCACTTTTCACCAAGGAAAATGTCATTATAGAACCTCAATGAGAATATAAAAGAAAGGCAAGAGAAAAGGAATTTGTAAGCCCATGAAATGAAAGGAAGCTAGTGTGGGAGGCAATGTTTGACTAAAACAGAAGAAATAATTAGTTACATATATTGGAAGGGGAAAGGTGGACAAATACTTTATACAATTTTTTTTCTTCTCCTCGCCACTTTCTTGGAAATTGGAGAACGGTGCGATGAAAGTGAAAACAAACTGCTTATGCCCCAACAAAATGTTTTCCGGTGAGGTGGGATGCAGCGTACCTTAACCAAACAATAAAGCTACTACTTTTTCTCTTACAAGTGGCGACAAGGAATCCATTACCTTACTAAAAAGGAAAATGCGGGCATTTATTTTATTTTGCGCCTTTTCTTCCTCCTGCTTTCACCGGGTTTTCCAAACTTCTCAGAAATTTCAGCTATTTGCAATTTTTCAATGGAATCTCATTGAGGAGCATTATTGTGCGAGAGAAGATCCTTTCTCTCTGAAGGATACAAAAACGGCTTCCTCAAAAAAGTGAAGGTTGAAACAATGCGCAAAGCTGCACACACAAATTTCGTCTTTCCAGTTTCCGTTGATACAACTCTTCTGTATATGTGAGAACCTTCCTTGAAGCACTCTCCGTAACAGATAGCCAACAAAGAGTAAGAGAATGTCGAACCAGCTCTTTTGTGCGAGACAGATAGAAAAAGGCTTCAGTCTACCTTCGTTTGTCAAAAACAATGGCCCCCGAATGAGAAAAAGAAACGAAAATGCAGAGAAAAGTAGAGCCTGTAAGCCCTTCTAAATAGCTTGCGTTTACAACACCATTCCCTACAAAACCTAACAAATTATCGCGTATCGATAGCAGTAACAAGAATAGGAAAAAATAGACACAATACATGACCGCAACACACACAATATTTTTTTTTCTCTTGGGAAAACACAATTTGATTTAAGTTTAATCGGGATATGGGGCAGGCAGCATTCTTATCGTTTTCCAATTAACCAAGCTTTATTCTCAAGCAAGCTAACCATGAGCTAACGATCTTATCTCACGGAGGAATCATAAAAACTCGATGGAGCTACTCGACCAGTCCTCCTTAAGATCCGAGAAATCGTTTGTGATCATCTTTAAAACATTCAAGGATTCTAGCACAAGCATGATTTTAAGACTGCCCACGCGGCTATTTTTTGAATGACTTGAATTACAAATTACAAGCTAATTTCAATTTCAACAAGCTGCGTGTCACTAGCTTTATCAATAAATTTACAAAAACGATAGTAGTACTGACCGTTCAAGTCCTACCGCAATTTTCTTCCTTCTCCTTTGCTTGCAACTTGGTCTGTTTTGCAAAAAGTAGAAGCAAGACCTTGTACAGTTTGAGCGAGAGTAGTAGTTTTTTCTGTTTTCTGCAGCGTTTTGGGTCACTTTACTTTGTCAGACTGAACGCCGGTTGCTGACTTTGCTCAGGCTTTACACCAAAATTGCACTGTGACACATCGATGACGTCTGTGAAGGAAAGAGGCTCGTTTCACAAGATTCGAGCGAGCTTTTATGTCTGCTCGTTTGGATCTTTACTTGTAAATAAAACAAGTTTAATTTATCACTTCCAATGAAGTTCTGTCTCTAGGATTGTTGTGTAAATATAAATGACAATATCTCATTTGATCCGAAGCCACTTGAATTCCTCCTTATTTCTTACGACTCAGATTTACGAAGTAGGGACTTCCATGCTTTAGTTGGGCAAATATGTTCCACTTTTACGCGTTAAATTTTCAACTTGAGATTCAGATTGAAGACAAATACGTTTTTAATTATTCCATTTTGACTTTCGCAACAGGAGTACGTAGAAACTGTACCTATTTTCGCCAAGTTTAATGTAGTCTCACGGATTAATAATTACAATGTGTTATAATTCGTTTTACGTGTAAGACAAAAAAACTAGATGAGATTTGTGATTCGAACCCACACACACGAATGGTTGATGAAAGAATTAACTGTGAGAGTTGAATTGAAGTCAGTGAGAATTCTTTGTCATAGAATTGCAGAGCACTAAAAACAGCACACTTGAAGCGTTGGGTGTTAGTGTTCAATGTCTTTTAGGGAAATCTCCTTTTTTGGGTCACGAATAACCATAAAAGTTTTATACTTAATTCAACATTAGTTTACTTAGAGACTATAAAATTCATAGAATATTTTATGGCTTGCTTTCTCTTCTGGTTTATGCAAAACGCTCGAGTGCTAGTAAACTATATAAAATTAATTTGGATAAAATTTAATGAGGTATGAGAATTACAAAAAAGCGTAGCACAGGACGAGGAGAAAAAACTTTTGTATTGGAATTCGCACCGTTTGAAACTTTCTCTAATTTTCTGTCAGTTGTTGTGTTAACTTTGGCGTTGGAAATTCAATAAAGATTAATTACATTTGTTATAAATTGGCGGCGTTATGAAATTCACTTATGATGTAGGTTTCACTATCAAACTAGCATGATCTTCTCTGTCGGAATGAGTGAACGACTTGCCTTCACGGCATTTCAGAGTGACAAAAATGAGCTGAGCAGAGGCTGAAATTGCTCTCAGTGTTTACAACATGACACGCGGAAGCAAACTGCCATTTCTTGTGTGCAGATGCGGTGGTTATACTCTGGGTGAAGGGGAAAAGGTCTGAAAATATTCTGGCTTGGCAGTATTCCTCTCGCAGCAATCTCCGCGTAGAGTGTACGCGCTGAGCTTCTTTCTCTCTTCACATTCCCGTCACCATCACACACGCTCTTCTTGCTCTGGACTCAATACTTGCAATATCTGCTATTTTTTCGAACTACCTTCAAAATAGCACGCAGGTTGGTGTAAGACTAACTAAAAACTGGAGTAAAAATATCGAGTTGGTAGGAAGCAGACTATGAATGTAATGCAGAGATAGTGAAAGTAAAAAAGGGCTTTGATGAAGGAATGGAATGAAAAACACGACAAGCAATCTTATACACATTTTGCTTCTTTAGGAGACTATTCCAGGCCACTGCAAACCATCCCTTTTTCTGCATGGTATCGTTGGTTTCATCTAACACGAAAAGGTCGCCTCTCTTCTTCATCCTTCTTCCTTGTGAGTGGCTTTCTTTCTCTGGCAGCAAAAGGAGAAAAAACCATGTCTTGATGCTGAGACTACCAGCAGCGGAGCACACAGCAACTGCTACTTTCACTCTGTTTGAGGAGCACAGGAAAAATCATCATCATCACTGGTGGCACTGGAATGGAAAAAAGGAAAGTAAGTGAAAGAGAGAGCAGGAGGCTCACTCATGACAATGCTTTTTAACAGAAGCCAAAGGCTTTTTTTATACATGTACACACTTGCGTTTTTTTGTCTTCCTCTGATATTTGTAAGATTGACGGAGGAGCAAGATTTTTCCCTGGCTGAACTACATATCCAACGGCATTTTTTCTTTATTTTAATGGGAGCCAAAACGACCCGTTCGACGAGCCAGTAGAGTGCACATGTGAGCATGCACATGACTCTAGTTGCGCCGACGAATTGGTAAATAAACTCTCTTCTTGCACCACTCTCGTCTTCATTAAAGCGGACATGCTTTCCACTCCCATGAATATTATAGAGATGCATATTAATCACACAATGTCATCATTCCAAATCATCTCCCACTTGCGATTAACGACTCGCTACAATGTTTATTTGTCAAGAGCACGTATGCCAGATTGTATTTGTAATTGTGAGTGACAAGACATGATGCAATAATTGCTGTCAGACTACCTACCACATATTTATCACAAAGGGAAAGGAAGATAAAAAAGCACTAAAAATATATGAATTACGTAATGCATTTCGTACGTAAAGAATAAAAGGTTGGTTGTGACTGTGACCAAAAATGCAGTTGCTTTTTTAGAGTCAATCATCTTAATTAATGTCATAAAACTTATTTCCAACATTACTCCACACACAACCCTTTTTTCCTCCTTGAAAAGTGGCTTGTAAATGAAACACGTTTCGTAATAATATTACCATGGAGAAATGGCAGTAATACGGTTAAATTAGTTTGGTGTCTTTGGCGCCGACAGATAATAATAATTCATTCGTATAAAAGCTACTGGAGAGTAATGTGCTGCTTGCCTGTTTAATGACCAATCGTAGCACTTGGCTCAATTACGTTACATGGCTATCAGAAAAACACAGTTTTGTACGGAAAAGTCTTTCACGTATCTAAAAAAAGCTCTACTTTAAGTAACGTGAAACCCAGCTAATTTTCTTTATTTTTCAACTTTTTCTTTACATGTTTATCGTTTCTACTGTAATGAAAGTTGTTTGAGTAGTGTTTGTGGGCTTTCTGTAGCTCGAGGGCGGGTGGTCATTATAACTTGGAGAGAAAAGTTGCAGAAACGGCTAGCCATCTCATTAATGATTTTCACAAAAGACTATTCATTTGCTTTCATCTGCCTTTTATTCAGGTATTATTATTACACTCTGTGGTATGACTATACCCTTTGGTCAAACATGCGATAGTGCGAGTGGAAAGACGCAAAGTGGGCGAATGCTCTTTTTAGTTTGTCCACAATTTCTAAACCTTAGGTCACACCGTTACAGCTTTGGACATTTCTACCTGAACAACTTTAACGCATTTTGAATTGATGACGAGTTAATATTTTGAAAAAAATAAGATGAGCTGAAATGTATTCCAGTGCTTTGTGGAACAGCTTTCTAAAAGTTTACACATGCTGACAAAATTAGAAAGCAAAATTTGAACACGATGAAATCTATGAATCTATTAATAAATGCATACATGTTTGAACACCAAATTTTATTAATCGTAATACCGTAGAAGACCGATGGTTGTAATATTACTCACCGTCTCGATAGAGCCATATACTTCCAACCCAGTAAAGGCTTTCTCCCTCACATTTTATCCCGTTTCAATAATATTGTGTAGCAGAGAAGGGCTCCATATCTCAAGCTGGTAGCATTTCCACTCATTAATTAACACTTAACGTCATTATAATTCTGTATATAAATAGCTCAACAGCATCATCGTTACCGTCATAAAAAGCATGTTATTTTTAACGGAGAGGCATTTCGACATGTCTCTACAGCAAAGCTCTTCATCGCTTAAAATGAGGAGGATGGAATTTTATGGATAATGTATGAGGTGAATGTAATTACCA
Source organism: Seira sanloemensis (assembly GCA_027743915.1). NCBI lineage: Eukaryota > Metazoa > Arthropoda > Collembola > Entomobryomorpha > Entomobryidae > Seira > Seira sanloemensis. Next base: position 13,383 of record JAHZMY010000177.1, read on the forward strand.
GAGATCAGCTAAATGCTGACATGCCATTAACCCAATTTAAGGCCATTAACTACGTACAAGGGTAGAGAGCAAAAGCGAGTGAAGCCCCCAACTGCACCAGCATGACTTGCTTTTTCCCCCTTGTACCCATCTTCTAACGAGAATGGTCAATACGAACATGCCATTTACCATAATCATCATCGTCGCCGTTATTTCTCCTCTCGTCAAAATCTCGTGTGTTTTCACTCGCCGTACGAGTACAATTTTTGGTAACTCATAGAGACTTGGAGTGAATGGATGAGTGAAGAGAAAGATCACGAAGAAATGCTAAATGGTCCGTGGCTGCACATTTTCTCTCTTTTCGCGCTCACTGCTTCAGTACCATCCACCGCCTAGTTGTAGCAGACCGGAGGAGGGATGCATCATGCATAGCGAAATAGCTACCATGAGATTATTCACAAAACAAGGGAAATACGGCCTCAAGCCATAATCATGCATTAATGCAAACAATCCGAACCTTCCCTCGAAGCTCCAGCTTTTTTGTTGCAATGGTTAGAAATGTGCAACACAATGAAATGATGATAGACTAATGTGTAGTATTAAAGGACAGAGAGCACACTTTATAATAATAGGAGGCGCATCAGTGCCATCATCCAAAAAGAACCTAAAACTGCTAATCTCCTTACCATCACAAAGTCACAAGGGTAATGGTGTTTAAAAAGGCACAACTTTCTCCACATGAAAAAGTAGAGCGAAATTTATGCCGACTGATAACTCGTTCATTAGGCACAAAGTAGGCTTTTCTCGGAAAAGATTGTCCGCGAGTGCATGCAAAATCCCATCTGCATATTCCGTGCGCAAATGAAACAAACAAGAGCAGAGCAGCATGAGGAGAGAAGCGCGTTTTAGCAGTTGACGCGTGCGACGGACAACTTAGACTTAAGCTGTGTTGGACATCTCTATTCCAGCTCTTCATGTGCCATGCACACGTGATCATACATACACTGATAGGACGAACTCGCAACTGGAGATATTCATGTCATCATCATCGTGTTTATAATAATTACACTCGGGGTAACACGACTGGTTAACTGCGCACTAAGTAATCTGTTGATGAACTCTGAATTGAAATGGAAATGGCGAGAGGATGATGAGGTGAAACGAAATACTAGAAGGCATGCCCCGTTCTTAACCTGTCCATGTACATACTTTGGTGGAGGCTGACGTAAAGTCATTAACATCAACATTATTTTTTGTATCAGTGGTAAAATGGTGTGTAAAAATAGGATGGGTCGTTAGAAGGGGAAGTGCAGTGAGGCAGAACCGGCTCGACTCATTCCTTCTTCTCATTTACTCGGTGACTCCATCATCCACCACTTTGTTCTTTCTCTAAATTTTCATCATCAGTCATGCATATTAACTTTGACGGTTTATTCAAACTGATGCTGATAATGATGATGATTATGAGAGAGGATGTGGCAATGGCAAATCTCTCATTATTATCACGAATTGAATGCAAGACGAAAAGTTGAGTGTGTCAGGCAGGCGGAGAGTACAAATATTGCGAGGAGAATTTGAGCACTGCGCATCAGTCAAGGAGCTATCATTAATAGTCGGCATCTTTGATTAATTTCTTGTAATTCTATCCTTTTCCTATTAAGAGCATAAAAAGTGAGGCAAAGCAGTTCCAACTTCGCCTGACTTCACCATTTTTCTTCGTTCCTCGACCAGAAAGCTTATCTGCGAACAGAGCAAGAGGGGACAAAGATTTTTTTCTATCTGGGAATTATATGCTTTTTGGTAGCGCCGTTGGGCTTGGCTTAAGAGATAAGAGAGTAAAGCTGGCACAATAAAATGCCTCCTTCTGACCTATCAAGTGGCGTTGCTAAAGCCGG
>JAHZMY010000178.1:0-10151 GCA_027743915.1 Seira sanloemensis
TACTGATTTCAAGCCTCATTGCTTCCAAGGGTCCAATTTGTCGCCGTGACATGATCATTAAAGGGACGAAGAGCGGAAGCCTATGCCCCGCATCAGAACGATTTGCGGTTGTGTACAGGTCGTCCAAGGAAGATAATTGAGTACATCAACTGATAATAGGGCTAACACGAAAGACAGTTTTTATGCCAACGAGTGAGCCTCACGTTTTAAACAGTCTAGTATTGTATGAATCCGAGGGAAAGTTCTTTTACACTGGCAATCTTGCACGTGGCATTGCAGCACTTGTTGAGTCCAGCGTGGAGGCATACACCAGAGGCTGGATCAATCTTAGGCGGCAGATTGGTGAATTTGGGCGGACTAAGTTTGAGTTGGAAAGCGGAAGGATTTTTGGGTTTTTGATTCAATATCGGGGCATCATAAAAACCGGCGGACTGCAACATGGGGTATCAATCCAATATTTGGACGTTGAAATTGAAAATGAAGAAAGGCCGGCCTCGTTAAAGGAGTTTAGATTGATCTTTTTGACCCTATTATTTTTTGCAATTATGTGCTTGGCGGCATTCGTTAGTGAAAGGATACGCAAAAACGCTCTACTGCTGGTATACTCAGATAATAAGAAGCCCAGATAAACTTATTTTCATTTGTTGTTGCAAGATTTGGGATGTCAAACGTGTGTCGGATTTACATTATTGAATTAAAAGGACAATTTTGGATGCGGGTCAAGCCGATATCACATCGGTATTTTTCATTTCTCGATGCATTATTTGGGCTAACAATATTTTATTCTAATAATACCTTTTGATAAATTGTAACAGCATAAGATGTATTGACGATTATGTTATTAGGGATTTATTGTATTTGGAAATATCGCACAAAAAGGGGTAAACAATTAGCGCACATTTTCTATTCTGTGATTGTCTTGTATTTGTTTATATTTGGTATATCATAGTAGCATTAAAAGGTACAAACACAAAATGAATTATGATTTATGCGGCTATGTTGGAGACGCTATTATACTCCGTATAGGTGTCGTGGCCAATTAAGCAAATATGTGCATCTACTAACATTTACGACTACGATTTAGGAGCCCCATTTTCGAAATAGCGTATTTTATTAGCCTTGTTGATCATAAACAATGTCACATGTTGAAACACGATAAAGTTTTTCAACAAGTTATGCTGTACGTTAAAAGAAGTAAAACAAATCATTCACTTTTAAAAGATTGTAAAGCTCCTTTACGGAAATTATTTGGCAAATTTGCGTCACCTTTAATGTAAATACCCCGATTTTTTTTGCTCCTAGAGTTGCTGCTATCAAAAATTAAGATGATAATAATTTTTATAGCTGACATGTAATTTATTGTAAGAAATAAAACTCCGCCTCAGTGTCAGGAGGCTTACGCAATATTAGAGGTCGGAGGTGCGGGTAAAAATGCCCGCAAACCTGTACACGCCTGCGCACGCCTGCACGTGCAGGCGGGCCTAAGGATTTTTTAAAATCCTGTGCGTGCAGGCGGGCGGGCAAAAGCTTTTAGGAATTCTGCAGGCGCCCGCGGGCGCCTGCAACCTGAATTAATTCCCAACATTTAAGGAAAATTCATAAATTTAAGGAAACTTCATACTCGGGGCATAGCAATACTGAAACATTTCAGCCACTATTCAAAATCTAACATAAAATTCTCATGTTTCTGTTCAAATCGTCTTTCTTGGCTCATTTGTTTAGCCGATTACGATTACTAACATTTAGCATTAGTTAAAAGGGCAGATTATGTACAAGTGCTTATCAAAAATCAAGATTTACACCATGGTTTAACTTCTGTTGCATATAATAATATTAGAAGAAGACATTATATGCATGTAATACCTCTTCATCAATAATTAAAGCTATTGCCCGGTATCCTAATTGTAGAAATGTTAAAATTAAAGCTGATATCTTGGATTGATTAAAATACTAGTCTTCTGAGCTCAATTTAGTTTTCAACCACTTTATTACAAAGTTATGGCTCAATCGATAACTCTAATCGGAAGTTGTGTATGCTCTAAACATAATATTACTAGAGAAAATTAGTGTCGAATGCTATCTTATATAGTGCAGGCACACGCAGGCGCCCGCGCAGGTGGGCCGATTCAAATTCAAAAAATCTGCAGGCGTGTGCAGGCGTGCGGGTTCACTTCACAAAATCTGCATGCAGGCGTGTTGAAGCAAATCTGAAAACTCCGACCTCTAGGAAAGATTATGCACGATGGGGAATACGGCTCGAGAATCTTACAAAAGCTGGATTACCCCTTTGTCAATATTACAGTTTGTCAGAAGTACGCCCTGCCGACAAAACGCCACATTTGTGGCGCCTATCACAAAGTGGGTAAGGGCCGAAGTCCGTGCGAGGTATGAGTTAGCCCCAACAATATTTAAGAGGAAAATTATTTGTATAAGAAAAATTACTGATCAGCTCTATCTATTTTTTGCAGGGAGATTCGGGTAGATCTATTTTAAACTATGGTCAAAAAAGTCTCACAATAAATTAGTGTATAAATAATAAATGCTATAAATTAAATATCTTGATAAATATGATTTAAGGAGGGCCAATGATGTACAAGTTCAGGCCCAAGAAGAATCAGTACATGCTCTCGGGAATCATGATTGGCAAAGATGGCAACTGTGGCAAGAAAGGTATTTAATCTGCGGAATTTAAAATATCTGTTCAAAAGTCTCATCTTAATTAAATATATATCTTGTCATTATGTGGAACTATCGTATGTACAGACTTTATGAATTTATTCACGAATGTTCAGGGTAGGTGCAACTATTTTTGAGAAAATAATACCAACGTTTAAAAAATAATTGTGATGGGATGTAGTTAAGTACCCAACATTGTTTTGCAGAACTAACTTCAGTGGATCTATCGTCACACATTTAATTCAACCTGGTGCAAGCTTTAATGATTGTATGCAATTATGGAATAGATGCTCACTTCATCTTAAATTTATCTCTAATTTGTAGTTCAAAACAAAAGTATTGCCGCATCAGTAAATTAAACTAAAAACATGATTTTTTAAATACCATTCGTGGCATTTAAAGTTGTAGATTGATATATGCATTTAATAAAAATTGTAATAAAATTATTCGGCTAGGTATGGTCTAATTAATTTCGCTTTCAGCATTTTGACCTTTACCAACATTAGATTTGCGCGTTTTTAAGCTTTTAATGAATGACAAATCATAAGAGGGTATTTGTAACATAATTTTTACATGCAAAATTCATTCCGAATCGCTAAATTCGTTTTGTTCCTACACACCCCGTGAGAACGTCCCCGGAACTGAGATTCGGTCCGAATTTGTTTTAAATTATTGCGGTGTGGTCATTTTAATTTTTAGAATAATAAAATTATAGCTAATACTAATAGCTGTGTATTTGGATGCGTTATAGCGATTTGTTTCTCTACATTTTAATTTAATTACAAAACAACAGCTCATAATTTAATGTAATTTAAAATACGAAAATAAACTTTCAGCTTTCTGCAAGCAATGTGTTGCAATAATATTAATATTCGATTTTCTTTAAAATCCTACATTTTATAAAAGCAGATATTTATCATAAAAACTTTCAAAAAATTTCCTTTGCCGAAATTGGCATCATCATAAACGCCTATGGTCAGTTATACAACTTTTTAACCTTTATGATGCTATGATGATAGGTGTGAAAGCATCCAATGTACTTTTTTGCAGCTCTGATTCCATTTTAGGATTAGGATCTAGGTAATAAGGTAACAAAGAGGAAGGAAACGCACAAAAAGTGCTAACTACTATACCAACAATAAACGCATTTTGAAAAGTGAAACTGGCTCTATTCATCAAACCCAAACCATCTCGCTTTTATTGCATACCATTACACCAAAATTGTCGCCCAGAATGGTCACAAGCCATGTAATGCCTTGCGCACCTCCACTTTACAGAAAGGAAAAAAAACATTTAATTGAATGCCGAGAGTCACGCAACCGAAGGCAGTCTTACGGGAAGAACAATGACCAAACTTTAAACTGTATCAGAAATAATTTTTTCATTCAACTTTTGAGAAACCTTTTGTCAACAACACAAGTTTTTTTGTAGCTCAGCACACGTTTTAAAAAAAACGAATTTCAAAATGTTTCCAGCAAGCAGTTTTGCCAAGTGCCACCTCATCAGCCTAACTTTGGCGATTCTCCTCTTAATTAATGTTAATTGTGAGCACGAGATTGACTTTACAGAGCCTGGCCAACTCGAAGCTTTCCAGGTAGGCCACAACAGTCCTTCGGCGGTCGACGTCATCCCGGCCAGCGCGGTTGGGACTGCCAGGTACCTGTCCACCTTGAAGAGAGTAAGCTGTAAAAAAATAACTTTTTTATATGCAAATTGATATTAATGATAATTGCAATCATAAAACGATTGGATGGCTCAATTTATTATGGCTTGACAATTGACAAAAAGATTCGTGTCCTTCATTCAATTTCAGCATAAGCGAAGAGACAGGGTGACCAGGGAGACGACGCCTCATCATCATCATCGCAGGGCCCATCGCCAAAGAAAACAACTTGACTCGGCTCCTATGATTTACATGTGAATGGAACAAGAAAATTAGCGGAGGTCCTTTGACGACTCTGACGCACATTGTGGAAGTCGCGGTCGGCAGGAGCCTATATGCATAATATTTGCAAGTTAAACAGAATCAGAAGCGTTTATAAATTAGAAATTCTTTGTTTGCATATACTTTGTATTTAAAAAGTTACTCAGGGTTTTACCAAAGTTTCCTTTGAAGAAGTGCGCGGTATTGATTGATTGCAAATAATCTCAAAGTAATTTGTAATTTGCACATGAATGTGAAGTTGAAGTTGGGCTCAAGAGATGTACAGTTAAGGTTTGTTGTATTTTCTAATTAATTATCGTCAGTTTCTCTCTCGAAATGATGGAGTGGGGCGAATAATAATTATGGGGAGCGCAATTTTTTTTTTGAAAATGAGAGCTCTTTTACATATGTATTTGCATTTGTGAGACACGGGATATTGTAGGAATGATATTTTAGTCGAACGTCCTATGAAAACGGAAATACCGGTACATAAATATAGACAATTGTTATGGTAGTCATGGTTTATGCTGAATACTGATTTATGCAAAAATGTGAAGTACACAAGTTCTCACTGATCTTCAATGTTTTCAGAGAAAAAATATCGCTTACATAAATATTTGTCTACTTTTAGGTAATGGTTGATTGAGTCTCATTGCTGTTTTGTGAGCCATTAGTAATCCTGGGACCAGTTTGTCATTTATACGTAAATAGAATAGGTATGACTAACGATGTAAATGATTAGCCCATTGTTGTATTGATTTTAACTCATTGGCCTGGAGCAGTTTAAAACGTCAATGACTCACCACGTAATACGTACTCTGACATCCAAAATCTATCAAAATGGAACAAATTGGAGCTTGAGTAAATGAGTATAAACTGATTCATTCAATTTTCACATGACCCCATTTCAAACACTATTTGTCCATCCATTGTTTAGCAATTATTGGTACTTTTAAATTGTGTTTTTTGTATTTCCACTGCTGCACACAATTGAACTGATTCGATCAATGTTTTTGAACTGTCGAATATTGGCAAAACTGATAAGATACAAGATATATCATAAAATTGTCAACATTTATGACTTATTTTTATGGATTCCTTATATTCTAAAAACTCGTTTTTGTGAGGATAAGGCCATAAAACAAGGGTTTGAATGAGTATACTAATATGAACGAAGCTACTTCGTACCTGTATAAAATAAAATAATTACCTGATTAAAACTATCTCAGAAAATTGTATCTATGAATCGTATTCTTTGTTAAGGTGTTCCTAAGGCAATAAATTGTTTTTCATTAAACTTTGTTTGAATTAAACGAACCTTTAATTTAATCGGATTTTGTAGGTTTTAGCAAAATATTTTGTAAAAACAAAAAAAATCCCTTTGCTTTTTTTCCGAATTTGTTTTGCATTGATGATTTGATGGCTTTTTTTTAGGCAAAATATGATAATACGACGTAAGATTCGCCATATTTATGAATAATCAATCATCATAAGTAACTTTTTACGTTCGATTGGTTTAGTAACCAGGAAAATCCATACCAGGATAAATATTGATTTAAATAGGTTTTTAACTTTCTAAAACAAACATTATCATAAGCGATGAAACCTTCATGCATTATCTGCAAATGAAAAGTAATCAGATATTCATATCATAATCATATAAGACGCCGATATCGCGACAAGATTTAAAGATTGGCCTTTAATTTTCAGATAAACAATAAATACGTATCCGTTCATGAACTGTAAGGCACTAATCTTAAACTTGATAAGAGACTGTGTTTGAATATTAAATTCAACTATAAATGTCAAAATATTTTTCCCATTCCAACTCCAGTCATGGCTACTTGTCAGGGCGTTCAAATAGTTCATTAAAACATTAAAAGAGATCCATTTTGAAAGAAAAGTGTGGATTAACTCGAGGAAAATAAAACATTGTCCCATGAAAGATTAATGTAATTGTAATTATGATAAGTAAGATTCTACTCATGTCTAGAATTACACGACGTTTACAATAACAACTCATTGTCTTTCCAAACGACCCTGGCGTATTTATTTTCCATTTAATATCCCAACTTTAAGATTATGATTATGAGCCACTACCAAAATAGACTATAATATCCTTCGGTCCAATACCCAAAAATTATCAATAGGTAATTTTATTCATATTTTCTCCGGATTCAACTAGTCTTCAACGAAAAACCGTATTTATAGCTCAGTAAATATTTTACACGAACGATCATGCAAGTCTCATCATATCAATAGTAGGTATTAGGTATCACAGTAATCTCACAATAAACATGTGCATTTATTGCCAATAAAAATCACGCGACAGCTTCTCGCACACAAACAATTTGGCGATGGCTCATTGAGCCCCATGAAATAAAATAATTACCTATTTGCATTTATAGATTTACGTAAGTACATCCTAAAACCAAACCAACTTCCAATCATAGCAATAGCTGATGACTATTTACTAACTACTTGGCTTCTGTTGTTTTTACAAGCACGAGGAAATGGCTAATTAGGTCAGAGAAGAGAGGACATTAGGGAAATGCCTCTCCCCAAGTTAAACCATCGAATTCAAACATTCACGTGCTATATATTAAGGCAGGACTCTGAGGATCATCGATGCAGAAACATTTTTCAATTAAGTTCGTGTGTCGTATTGCTGATTACAATCAAATTCACGAGAATTGGCGATTGGCTTGTCTTTTTTTGGGATGGGGCATGAAATGAAAGTGAGCTTAGTTTTGAGTGACAAAAATAAAATGTAAGTTTGAATAGGCGCGTATCTATTCGTACAGTTTTTGAAGAGTTTGACCGAACGGATATATTTTTTATATTGTGTAAAGAGACGTGAGCAAACTACATTAAAAATCGAGTTTTTTTTTGGATAGATCTCATTATCAAATTGTGGATGCCTAAAAGCTGAAGTCAAGCCAGTTAGTATTTCTGTCCCTATCTCAACAATACCTCGAGTGGGCTCTCAAAACATACAATAGGCTCTCATTGTCACATTATTCGAGTCAGTGTGTAGCTACTACTTATAACTGTGTTGTGGCTATTCTTGATTGTTTAAAGGGAAAATCAAAAGTGAACGTGTTGAATGTTGAAGTAGACAAGAAGCCCTTTTCATAAGACAATGTGTTAGGTGTGTGTAGAAGAGTTATTTTTGCTTAAAGTTTTGAGTGGACTAATAAAAATTCAAGGGGCTAGGAAAGAGTAAAAGATAAAGTTATCATGCTTTCGGGTGTAGGGAAACCCAGTGGCTGAAATGTATAGAGAATTGAAAAGGAAGTCAGTAAAACAAAAAGTCATGTCAAGACCTTTTTTTACCAACTTTTATTAATGGAAAATTCAAATTGGTCTAAAAATTTATTTGTTTAAAGCCAATTAAATAGCATTTCAAATTATATTTTCTATCGATGCATGTATTCTAGGTGCATGTGTCAAATTGAATTGTTGGGATTATTGAATGTATGTAATTTGACCTATGTACAACAACTTTGCTATTTTAACCGATAATTTCTCACGAAAATAATTAATAATTTTAACCCCTTTCACAAGATATACATTATTTGTTGGTTTTTATTAAATTTTCTAGCAATCGCAAAAGTCATTTTGCCCTACCTATCGACTTTGTTAAAAACACATTTTGTACCCAGAATCACAAAATCTTCTCTAAACTCTGATATTTTAATTTTCCCCACCAAGTTGCAAGTTCAGAGAATTTGGGTTACCCTAGAAACAATAAGTATCATTTTCATTTCCATTGCATTATTACTGTCAGTGTGTACAAAGGCATTTAAAATGAGAAAAGTTACAGAGCCCCACACTTATACATTCATGTTTAGTTTTCCCCACACAACTTTTAATGAGCCTCCCATTGACTGTCAGCATGTCAGTAGCAGCATCTATTAGTATTTATTCTCGTGTGCACCAAAATCTGGCGTCTGCAGTTTCTGAAGCCTCTCCGCTCTGCAGCATCACCATCCTCGTTCATGACCATTGTTGCTACAGTATTGTTAATGGTGCGGAGAGTAAAGGTCCTACACACGACTATTGACTTCTTGTGGTCAAGTAAAAGGATATCACGATCCATTACCATTCCGCATATAATTTTAACTGAGTTGGCAAAAGCACATTTTTTTCTTTTGTTGATGCCAAAGTAATTAAAAGAATCAAGGCAGGGTCAGCTCCCAAGCAAATAGCTCTGTTGCACTTTTTATTGTTACAATTATTATTGGCATGAGTTGGCAAAAGCACATTTTTCTTTTGTTGATGCCAAAGTAATTAAAAGAATCAAGGCAGGGTCAGCTCCCAAGCAAATAGCTCTGTTGCACTTTTTATTGTTACAATTATTATTGGCATTTTTATGTCTCTGTGTGGAAGTGGGCAGGTGTTAATATTCATCACAGAAAAGTCACTTAAGTCGTGATCGTGATCTCATCTCAAATACTTGAATGCATATTAAAGGTTAAAGTATTACGCAAAAAAAATCACAGTTGTCATTGTGTGATCTGGTCTCGTGGTGCAATAATAATTACTTAATGCACTCTTGCCAAAAAAAATATTGGTGCATCTTGAGACTCGTTTGCTCCCATTCCATGTAAGAGAGTAAAGGACAGAAATTAAAAAAAAACATAAAAATTGCATATAATTTTTCTTTCTTCTTAAAAAGTTGAAGGGACGAAATATCTGATCACTGCTTTTGACGGAGTAGTGGTCTCACAGTTGGTGACAATTTTCCTCGTCGTATTTAGTTTTCAGATGAATACGTGAATACGTGAAAAACTCGTTTCTCGCTTTACTCGGAAAACAGGGGAGCTATGAATACTTGATTAATTAATCAGAATCAAGTATTACGTATTGCGATTATACCTATTAATAGTAAAACCAGATAGCTACTGCGGGACTACTATTGTAGAACAAGTTCCTTCTAACTAAAAATATTTTCCCGAATCTTGTGTGAAGCCTTCCTCCTCACTCGTGATTTTGATTGACACAGAAAGTGAAACGTGTCAATTGTCAATATCTGAAATCTGAAAGGGAGATAGGTAATTTCTCTCTTCTCCTTTTTTGGCCTCGGGCGCAAGGACACAGACACTCCCAGAAATAGAAATCTTGCGGGGCGACTTGAAACAGTACAAGGCTTCACGAATGGGTTAACGTTCACAATCAGTCTTATCCACAATTTGAGACTAAGTGTTTGGAAGAAAGTGATAGTTTTAACCCCACACAGAAATAGAAATCTTTTGGGGCGACTTGGAACAGTCCAAAACTTTAAGTATAACTATAAGTTAACGTCAAAGTGCCATCCTAATTAACAAATTTTGAACACGTTTAGGATAAAGTATGTTCGAAATCAAGTAACAATTAAGCTTCACAACAATGAACTTTCCGTTTTAAGTCCGAGTTGAAACATTTTTTTAAATCAATAAATACAGACTCAATTTTGTTAAAAATTCCGAAAAATGAACTCCGCCTTCGGCAAGAACTATCTCGGCATCGTCGACTACCTCGTCGTCGCTGGAACCCTACTCTTCTCCCT
>JAHZMY010000179.1:0-12843 GCA_027743915.1 Seira sanloemensis
GCTCCTATTCATGAAAAGAGTCAAGTGTATTTCGTAACCAGCCCAATTGAAAAAAGGTCCTCGTCGTTATCTATATAAATATCTGGCAGTGTTGTATTGCATATATTTCCCCATTTAAAATAAAAATAGCATACAATTCTTTAAAGATGTTTTCAGCAAATAATTTTACCCAATATTCGTATTTTTCATTAAAGGATATGCGAATCAATAAACAGCAATATTTTTCATACATTGTTTAATAAAATTTGCCAATATACTGAATTCTCAGACTAGCAAGATTTTAAGATACAGCATGCTCTTCAATCCTCTTAAATAATCAATATTAGACGTTTACAGTGTTTAGCCATTCCTCCATTATTTTTTTTCTGAAAAAAATAATGGAACTTTTCCAGCATCATCGGATGAGCCAGACTCGCCCAAGTACAGGGTTTCATATCAAGTGTGCTGGAACTAATGAAAGTGGCATGGATAATGCAAAAAAACCTAAGTAGTTCCTAAACCCATAAAGATGAAAATCGTAATATGGTAAAGATGAAAAATAAACAAAACTGCTCCCAAACCCCCAACAAAATGGTCTGCTATCATGCGAATAAAATGTAGAGAAAAATAAGGAAGGCAATTACAGTGATTAGGATAAAAGGCAATGAAGCAAGAGTACTTACTTATTACTCACGATGTACTATGTACTATAGTATGCAAAATGATTTATATAATCCCTATTTTACTTTCCCCTCAGGATCATCATAAGAAGAAGATGCCATTTCTTGCAACGAAAATAAAGGCCAACTCAACGACAACATCATCGAGGACGACGAGCTCAAGTACAATAATATGTGACTGTAAACCCCGAAAAATGGTGAAAGCACTTCTCAAATAATCCCTAAAAAGGAAGCCGGATAACTTATTTCAACTCTCTTTCTCTCTCTCTCTCTCCGCGGAAACGTCTATGGAAAATATATCGTCAAGCTTGACGAAACCATGCCATCATTATTATCATGATGATTGAAGTTGATAGGAAAATACGATAAGAAATCGTTGGCAAGTCTCATCATCAGCAGAGGCTCATTGGAAACCTCGAGGAGAAGGGGAAAAGAAGGCAGAGATAGCAATAGGAGAGAAAGAAGTCGCGTTATCATCGCCATCATCATTGGCATTATTATTATGGCCATGTGTGTGTCGTAACCAAAGAGAAAGAGTACTCTTGTTCTCCTCCTTTGAGACCCCAATTTCAATCAACCTGGCTTGGCTCGTTGCTTGGTATGTCAATTCTCTCATTTTTCCCCTTCCTCTGCTGACTTCACTTTGGAGACGCTGGAGCTGCGAGAAGCTGAGAGGAAGATAAAGGGAACATCGCATATCACCCATACCTCTCCTTTAGCAGACCGAAGGAAAAAGATAAAAAAAACGTGAATGCTGGCGAGGAGACGTAGCGAAACACATGTTTTTTTGCGCGCTGTTTTCTTGCTCCAGGAAATATAAGTAGAGGAATAAAGTTTGAAAAGAGAAAGTGTATGTGTGTACGAGAGAGAGGACTTTCTCTCTTCTCTCTTGACAACGCAACAACAGCAGCATCACTATAGCATATAATTTAGATAAAGACACCACACATCCATAAGTCAACCACGTCAAAGTTTCTTACGTGTAATGTGTACTAGAGCACATTCAAAGGGAAGAACATTAAAGCGCAAAGGATTTTCCACACAACAGCTTGAGAAACCGGAGCAACTTCATACGGAGAGCGTGGAGACACGTCTATCCATCCATCCACACACTAAACTTCCACTTTATCACTATTGACTTCAACTCCAGAAGAGAAGAAAAGGCATCACATAAAAATTGTAGGGGATTATTGAACAGGTTTTTTTCTCCACAGAAAAAAAGTGGAAAGAAAGAAGGGCTCGCTCTCTCTCTCTCTGATGCCAAGAAAAACTTCCAATTTGTCGGCCATGAAGTAAAGAAGAACAAAGAGAACAATTTCCAGCCCAAGTCAACTACTTCTACTCCCTACCTGTTTGCCACTCACGTATCAATCCAAAAAAAAGAATAGACAAAGGAATAAAAAAAGGAACAGAGGCTGAGGGGAGAAAGTGGCCGACATTGCTACCAATTTTCTACCTTGACCGTTAAGGGACTACCAGCATACTCTCAGCAGGCCCACGGAAGAAGTTGGGAAACCAAAAACAAAATTGACCACATCACGAGATCACCCAGCTACAAATTGCTATTATCATTGGATCCTATTGTGAGATAGGGGGTTATCGATATATCATCGACATCTCTTGTCATACCAAGACCAGTGCCGTTTCTAACACTAGGCTAAGATTTTTTTCCTTCAAGAGGAACGCTTCAACTTCACCGGCGGAGGAGAAAGCGAGAAGCGACGTGATACCTGATCCCCTTTAAATCCGTTCAAGTATACCCAAGAATTTTTCGAATTAATTTCGCCCTCTCTGAAAGAGTGATTTGTTACCAAGACCAGTGCCGTTTCTAACACTAGGCTAAGATTTTTTTTCCTTCAAGAGGAACGCTTCAACTTCACCGGCGGAGGAGAAAGCGAGACGCGACGTGATACCTGATTCCCTTTAAATCCGTTCAAGTATACCCAAGAATTTTTCGAATTAATTTCGCCCTCTCTGAAAGAGTGATTTGTTGCACAGAACGAGGTCAGGCTCAGGCTAAAAGAGAAGAAGGAGGAAAAATAGAAAACAAAATACTGAAGAAGAAAATGTGTTGCTCAATCCGTGCTGCGGTATTCTTCCTGGCAAGCCTTCACATTGTGAGTAAAAACAATGTTTTTCTTTACACATTACATGCGATGACTACACACATCTCAGGGTTCTTCTTTCTCTGTTCTTTTTTATAGTTTGAAATGTTTTTTTCTTTTTCTATCTCTTAGTCCTTCTTGTATGTCGTAGGTTTTTGGTTTTAGTTTTGGCTCATGCAATTTAATGCGTTTGTTGCATACAAAAAGGAAATGTAAAAAAGGACAGCAACAATTTATTGTGTTTTACCATCCCATTCGCTTAGACCCTCTCATGGCATCATGCCTACATATCCTTCTTCAACATTAGAATTCCAAGTGCTTTCTGATTGCTTACACCTGCTATCTTCCCATTTTTCCCCTTGAAGAACTTTCTCCCTCTTTCTCCGAAAACAAATACGGCGAGAGAGTTTCTGGGTCTCTCTGCGTGTCTGTGAGAGGCGGAAATGAATAGGAATCATTTGGTATGCAAAATGCTGCTATCATTCCTTTCCTCTTGGAGATGATGATGATGATGATGATGAGGGATTCCATTAGGTTACCGTATATAAAAATAAAACCATTTCTCTCCGATTCTTTTTTGTCGTGGTCATTATCAGCTTTGTAAATCTTTGAGCGGGAAAACTGGCGCGTTTGCCTATGTGAGTATTTCACTCACATATTTTTTCCGAAGGATTTGCTTTTCTTTATGTACTGTTTTACTAAAGCTTTCCGTATTTTTATACAAGATTGACTTTCCTTTACCTCCTCACCGAGAGGCAGTGGCCCATTTAAGTTTATCGTGAAGTAAACTTTTTCTCTCTCACACACACACAGATTCCATGTTTTCCAGGTTTCTCCTTTGAAATTTTTCCCACCCAAAGAAAAAAGTCTTCCTTGACTTGGTCGTCGTACAACATTAAAAAGAAAGGGAAAAAACTCCGACCCTGACGGCATGATGAGAGGGAGAGGAGTGAGAAAGGAAGAGAAAAAAACTGAATAAAATGGTTCATTCTTACTTCCGCCGTGAAATGTTCTGCTGCTTTGCTTGTTGCTACTGTGTGTATTTTTTTATTATTCTTTCTCTGCTAAAACTTTCATTCTCGGTTTTTCAGACTCTGCCTTCTGCATAACGAAATGGAGAAAAGAGGCTTTAAATTGTTTTCTTTGAAAACACCAATTTTTTATTTCCTCCTTATTCTTGCTCGTGGGTGTATGTATAAAAGAGAGAGCAGAGGAAAAGGAGACTTTTTTTCATGAGTTCTACTTTACCTTTAAAAAAATCCTTGAGTACCTGAAGTAATAGCCCTCCCTTCTCCTCCTCGGAAAGGATTGGAGATCATCATTACGAGCCCTGTAGGACTCGTACTCGTCGTTGCATATATGTACTTGGAGTGCAGCAGCGCTTTCTCTCTCTCTCTCTCTTCTCTCTCTCTCTCTCTGAAGAAGTGGGAATTCTCCCCTTTTTCACCCTTTATGTGCACTTTAAGATGCGAGTATAATTCTGATAAAATGTTTTATTATACTGTCGCACACTAACGAAGGTATGTGGGACTGCCTAAACGAAACTATTCTAATATTGTGTGCGTGGAATTTGGGAGGAAAATAGGCGTCTTCCAGTTAAAGTAGCCATATATACTACTCACACTCGCACACCTCCGAAAAATATTTCTCTCTCTCTCTTTAAAATTCGTTGTGCCACAGTTTTCCCCTCGAGTTTATTAATATTTTCCCTCGTACCATGAATAGAAAAGGCATTATTCCGTGGAACACGTGCAAAATGAGTGTTTATTTGGGCTACACATGGACATATCTTCAGGAATGAACTTACGGATTATTGCATTCCTAAAGAAGAAGAAGAAGGAGAAGGAAGCAGTGAAAGTTCCACTAGACTGGCTATATGGTGCATACAAAAAGAGGCGACAAGACGAAGAAAAATTGCGATGATATGTAGGTATGTATGTATCATCGAGAGTCTGCGAGAGTCGCCACGCCAGACACAACAGTCTTGCCTCGGCAGAGCGAGTTTTGTTGAGCTTGTTTCCTCATATATCGTCAAGCAATAATGTCTGTTTTCCTTGATCTGCCTCAGCAACCTCCCTCCATCTCACTTGATTTTCTCGCAAACTTTATTATAAGATGCTCGTGCCTCGTGGTGGAATGCCAAAGCGGAAGATTGGACGAACCAACTTTTTAATCCATTACTTTTTATGTGTGGCTACATTTTTATAGATGGTAATGCACTTGTAATTTTCTTGTATAATTCGATAGTTACTTTATTAGGTGCAGTGAAGCGATGAGAAAGAGAGAGAGAGAAAGCAGAACGGGAAACATGAACAGATTAGTTTCTCGTCGACTTTCTCTCCCCCGGAAGAAAGTAATACAAGGGAAAAAAGTGAAACTTAAGCCTTATTTTTTCCTCTTATATATAAGCAGTTCGTGTGCAGAGCTTCGATCTTTGTTCGGAAATGTAATACTTTTTGGGGCGATGTGAGGCCTTTGGGGCTTTCCTTTCGGAGAAGAGTGGTTATCGTAATAATCATGTTATGACACATTTCTAAAGACAATTTTGTACATTACTTGATCCATTTTGGCAAAGCTCTTAAGGAGAAAAGGATATAGGCACGATGGAGTTTTTTTTTCGCAGAGAAATTTGATACCTTCCTTCTGCCTGTTTTGTTTTAAGACTTTGTCTCCGAAACATCAACTTTTCGAATTTGCTTCTGGAGGCGGTTTCCCCTTCCTCTCTGGCTCTCCGGTATTAGCTCTCAACAAGAAATATATATGGTTTGTGTAGAATATAGAGATGAACTGAGACAAAGACGGATTTGAAAGTGAAAAGTAAACTTTATTATTTTTTCTTCTACTGACGGACTCATTCTTAGAGAGACGTTTGGTGACAATAAATAGAAATGTGCGCACAAAGCACAAATACATAAATACTTCCTCTTATGACTTGTGACTATGACATATACATTAATACATATATTTAACCTCTGGCTACTTTACACAATTCTTGTATGTATGCCTTTGTACATAAAAGCCGCTCAGAGTTCCTTCATTCTTGGAAAGAAAAGTTGAGAAACTGTTTTTCCCGAAGGATGAATTAAGTAAATAGAATTTAAATGGAAGTGGAAAAAGGCAGGAGGAAACTAGAGGATAATGTGATACTAGGACAATTTACTCTCTTGGGATTTATTTGCTGCCCACTTTATTTAATGGGCTTAATTGACTTGATGCGTTTCTAATGTTTCTTCCCGTGGGATAGTATTAAGGAAATATTTTTTGACTGTTGAAACCGTTAGATATTTCCACTTGTGAGTACATATCTATTTCTTTTTTGCTTTTGAAGAAAGGCATATTCACTTGATACTGATTCTTTTTTATGACTTTGGTATAAAATATCAATCATACTCTATTTGGTATTAAATCGCATGAAAAGCTCTTTTAATATTTTATTGGCTCCATTTTACATTAGGCACTTTTTTCTCAAATTCAATATGTATGTATGTGTGTAGGTTGTAGCCGCCAGATATATAGAAAAGAATTGCTTCATCTAAATTCAATTTAGATTTATTGCGTTTCTGTTTGTGTAGATTAAAACTTTATTCACTTTTTCTCTCTTAGATTTATTTGTATTCCGTCGTATCCTCATTTTCAAGAAAAAGAGAAAAAAGATGTGAACCGCTTTGTTACAGTTGTCTCGTTGGAATTTTTCTCTTATTTTTTTTCTTTTTGAATGTTCAAAACTTTGAGCTTGTCGATAAATATAAACAACAATTGTGGGGATGAAATTGAATTGGTGTGGCTTTTTGAATAGAAGGAAAAAAGTTTCGTATCCTTCTCCAAATGTGTACGCATCTCTTGGAGAAATCAAGTAAATTCAATTCAAGAGCCCAGAATCTCATGCGGACAAAAACTTTTTTCACCGAAGAAAGTTTTCTTTTTGCGCCAGGCAGTTTGAAGAGCGTCGGTTCATACTTTTTGCATTTGTTTGACTAAAGTGGCGGAGAAAATTCCCCATTTATTTACTCCATACAAATGCAGTATTAACGAGGTTCAAAATTGTGGTAATTTGAAAATTAAGAGTGTGTTTGGCTTCAACAGTGTAGCTTTACTACTAATGGCTTCTCTTCATCAATAAATGATTTGACAAGCTCAAGAATCCCAAAAAGCAACAGGCGTCTCCGCCCCGAGTAAATACCAGGCAGGAAAAGGGTTTTCACTCAACCCTTTTTCTCCCATCCATACTTCTCTCCATCAATAAATGATTTGACAAGCTCAAGAATCCCAAAAAGCAACAGGCGTCTCCGCCCCGAGTAAATACCAGGCAGGAAAAGGGTTTTCACTCAACCCTTTTTCTCCCATCTATTCTTTCATTTAGCAAATTTATATAAGCAAAGTACTTTATCTCACGCGAAAGAAAAGGAGGGAAATATTATGTGGAATGAATCTCAGTGTGGTTATGGTATGCCGTGTCAGTAAGAAAGTTGCACTCTGCTTATATACGATTGTGATCTTTTACTTTCACTGTATGAGCTGATGTCTATTGAACAAAAATACTTTCAAAATTGCATTAGCATTAGTTGTTGCGGCGGTACTCAAGTTGATGTAATCACACAAGAGTTTTTGTAAGAAAAAACTATTCGCGAGTTGTCAGTTGCTCCATTGATATTCAGTCTATTGAGTCTTTGCCATGTTTTCTATAGAAAAGATTTGTAAAGAAAGAGAAACTGGAAAAACAGTAATGGACATTGCTCATTATTGCAAGAGAGAAGACGAAATACAGGAATAATACCAAATCGCAATCCTTCATCCAGTTATACTATTCCAGTCTCCCGAGAGTCAAACAAAAGGCTGTATAATACGCAATACTTTGGTGGTTAAAAAACTCATGAAAAAACAACCAAAGCTAGCGACTCCCCAGTCATCAATGTAATGAAATGGCGGAGACGAAAAAAGTGCAGAGAGTAATTAAAGGTTTGTAAAAAAATGTTCTGAAACGTAAATCCTGCACTCGTTAAGATTTGTGTTTTCGTGTATTTACCACACCTACAAGATTTTTCCAAAAAACGGAATGGTAAACCCGTCTCCGGGCGTGGCTAAAGTGAATGTTTATGATCACTTTATTACAGCAAAAACTGGTCCGCAATTATCGTAAAATGTAAAAAAAAGGAATGTAAAAGTATTTTCTTTACGCAGAGACGTTTCCGTTTTAATTGTGTGAAAATAAAATATATCGCACTTTTCTTCCCCAGTGAAATCGTCTCTACACTTTCAAAGGATCATTTCAGAATAAGTATCTTGGCGATTTTTTTTTTCGACGCAGAGTTGAAATGGGAAATATGTTTAGAGATTTGTAATTAATGGCTTCTTTCGATCAATTCCCTTGTGACATGGTGTTTTTGTGGTCCACGAATATATCAAATCCTTCGGCTTCGCTTTACAATGGGTATATGCATGTAGCTCTCCAAGGAATACTTTCTTTGCTATAGGCTTTACCCTCGATTGCACGTTAGTTAATCTGGTTTACTCTTACAAAGTTTTGTGCATTAGGATTTTGCTTTCTCATTTTCGCAACCACATGTNNNNGAATACTTTCTTTGCTATAGGCTTTACCCTCGATTGCACGTTAGTTAATCTGGTTTACTCTTACAAAGTTTTGTGCATTAGGATTTTGCTTTCTCATTTTCGCAACCACATGTCTCGCGGTTCTGTGAAAGCGATACAAATTCAAGTGTCATTGTCAACCGATACAGTCAGCCAAAGTCGGAACACACTGTGCTGACAAAATGTTTATTTTTTCTTGATAAATGACTCGGCTATATGAGTTTTCCCTAGTTTTTTGGGGTAGTATCTCATCACGTCTAATGCTCCCGGAGCATACTGATACCGCCATGCTAATGCCATAAGCTTTTGTAAGAGTTGGCGGAAACCTGACTACAAAGTTTATATGGCATATTATTAAGCAGTCGGCCTGTTTGTAAATATATTTGCCATTTCTCGCTCCACTCGTAATAATAAGGCTCTAGTGATTGTGGTTTCATCCTTGGTATTTTCTCTCCGTTGCCACTGCTATCACACCATGTTTTAATCCCGTTGGAACAACAGTCGGAGGAGCAACTCTCTTCCCTCGTTTCTAGCTCACTGGGAATAGCCAATGGACCGTATTAAAATCCAATTAGAAATTATACAACAGAGAAAATGCATTTCACATGTGGACACATGTAGCATTATCATCATTCTCTCCTCCATTCCATATGAGAGTGTGAGATTAAGGACAGTGGAATCATTGTCACTCAGTTTCGCCAAAAAAAAAAGTGGATGTCGGTCAGTGTCAGTAGTCTGTGTCTACATGTTATATGGCAGAGGGTCACAACAATTCTACATAGTTTTTGTTGGATAAGGCATACATACATATGAACAGCTATCACTTATCTTTATTACTTTACAAAACTTGACAAAACAGGTCAGGAGAGAAAGTTAAATGGGCTACAAGACTGATACCAATTGTCAAGGGGTGCTTTTCCCTCTGCCAGCTAAAAGCTTGATTACTCTTTGTATGTATCTATGCATTTATGTGCATTAATTATCATTACGAAGGGAAAAATCTCTTTTGAGCTCTGTGTTTGCTGATACTCTGTAGAAATATTTCACTTTTATTCCAACAACGGTAGATAACTTTGTGGATGTGTGCGTATACATACGTTAATCCTACTTTGTCAGGTCGGAGGCTGTGAAGTTTTCATTAAAAATCCTTTTGTTGGCCAAAACAAAAAAGTAGAAAGAGAGAGAGAAAGTTACCATCGCTTGTCCTCTTCCCCTCCGAGAAACATTTTGCTCGCTGTCCACCACACCTATCTGCCTCTAGTCTGCCATGGCATGGCTTCAAAATGAATTTTTTTCTCGTGTGAATTGAATTACAATTTACTGGGATTTAAGGATTAGCATAACTAGTGGAAGCAGGTCTTGCTGCAGAGAGCATGGTGTGTGCGGTGTACTAAAGGCAAACAAAAAGCCATTTCTTTCCTCCAAATATACAACTTTTTATGCCATATAAATGTACATACTTAATTTCGATGAAACGAGCGCTCATATTACTTGAACTTTAGCAGGATTAAATGTAGGCCGAGTGGAAACATGCTGTGCTGAACCGCAGTAACAAATATTGAGCATGTATTGGACCTCCTCTCATAGTAGCATGTACTATGAAACAATAAGTTGGAAATAGGTAATAGAACAATAAACGAGCATGATCGTGCTCCTTTTTTACAAGTGAGTTACTGACTGTCGGTGTCAGTTTCGTGGCTTTTGCCCGACTCGGATGATGACTTGGTAGAATAATGGAGGGAGATGCGAGATGCCGCGAGGACTGCAGAAATTTGAGGCAGTTTGTATGCAAGTAGGCATGTGTATAGGCACTTTGTATCATGTGAGCGGCTTACATATACAAAAGAGAAGCCAATAAGCGGTGGGTGGAGACTCAACCAATTAGTAGCAGAGTTGATGACTTAACTCCAGAACCCTGATCATTACAATTATTTTTGCCATTTTGACTTTTCTGAAATGGGTATATGTACTATAAAGAATATTCCGAACAGAGCTAATTAAAAATCTTTACTTCTCATTCCAAGACGTTCCTCCGTGCTCGCTCACAGCTCATTCCATGAATTCTTTTAGCCCTATATAGAGTTAATTAGTTCGGCTTAGTCTTTCCTAGAACTTTTGATGGAAATATATGGAGAAATCTATATGCAAAAGATAGACGTGGCAAATTATTCTGCTTGAATGTATTTATAAGCACATTAAGAATTTGGCTATTTAACGTTATACAATATATTGTAGACATCACAGATTCTTCCTACCACTCCTCGATTCCATATTTGCTTCGGCAGACTACTTCGCCCACGCATCGAAATTCTAATAATAACTAAAGGCTTATGAAAAATATATAAAATCTATACTGCAAATAATATGGCATCCAGACACTTCCCCGGGCAGTTTTTAATCAAGTTTCTCTTCGCAAGTCAGCAATTTTTAGTCTTTTAAAGAAAAGCTATGGGCCTCCAATATTGGCACATTCATAATCTCATATATTATCCATGTCTATGGTCAAAAGTTAAGTAACTTCTTGGGTTGCATACCAAGAAAAGGTAATAATGCCGTCTCCCGCTCACTTTCCATAATTTCAATGAAAACGTAGTATTTCCCTTGACATATTTGTATTGAAATTCCTTTTATTTTTACAAGAAACTTGCGCCCCTTTATGCATATGGGGGAACAGTAGGTACATATTTTTCCATGAAAATGTCGGGGGTAGTGAAAGCACATCAAACTCATTTTTTTATTATGCACACAGCCAGACAGATAAAAAAATAGGATTCATTCTCCCTCCACCAGATTAAATTACACAGTGGAGAGCGAAAAAAAGTCGAAAAAGGGAAGAGGAAAGAGGCTTATCATGTTTTCCATCCATCATTTTATCATCATAATATTTGCGTATAAATCATTCTCTCTCAAGATTAAATGTCCGCCTTTACCATATATCTATCATATTCCTTTTGTAAACGAATTGACGGTGTCGGAAATCACTTTGTTTCATCCGGCTTCGATATTCACTTTAAAAACTCTGCTGGTAGCACCATTACAATCCATTTCGAAAAGGGAAACAAAGTCAAAGTCATGTCTTCACATTCATAAGCATATACATACATATTTGTGCATAGGCGTCTGTGGCAGTGGCAGAAGATATTCAAAATGAAGGCAAAATTATTTTTTGTCTGTCATGTCATTTCACTTAAGGAATATTCGACCAGCCTAACAATGAGTCGGTCGACAATTCTTGCGGTATTGTAGAACGGTAGTGATAACTTTCTCTCATCCTTTTTCCAGTGGTCGTTGAGAAGAGTGCCTACGGGAAATGTGGCAATGAATTGTACGTATACGAGCTCTTCCTCTCGACTCGAATTCATTTCAGTGGAAATGGCGATCTTCCTTCATAATCTTGCATTTGCCTCCTTCCATTTTCGAAATAATGTGGCTTTCATTATACAAAGGCTCGTCCCTCGTCCGAAGGATTAGGGTTATCCTAAAGCACTCTAAATAAGCTGATGCGAAGTGTATATTAATGCTGAGGCGAAAGCTAAAATGCAGTCAAAGGAATCAAAAGACTCTCCTGCACAAAGTTGAGCCAAAGGGACATTCTCAGAACTATTGTCGTAATAATAGTCGTTTTCATAAACATTATCAGGAATGGTCCATTCTAAGCCCATTCTCTTCCTAAACAAAGAGATTACTAAGCAGATTATAATAAAAAAGGGGGAATGCTGATCACTTTTGCATATGTATGTTTTTGTGAGAGAGCCGGTCGTTATATTTTGTTTTGTTTCCAAAAAAATGACGTTTCATCATCGTTCCCAAAACTCATTAGAGAAGTGATCCCAAAAAGCTAATACCATTCTAAGTCTTTAGATAGAAAAGAGAGGGCTCAAATTCGAAAATGAAAACAGTACAAATATTTTTCATGTCAAAATGTGACAAGCTCCCTATTAAAACTTATTATTAATATCAGGTCGATTTATTTTCATAGATTCATTGCTTCTGTATACCTTTTTTAATAAACAGGAATATGTCCATGCAAGTGCTTATATAACTTTTTGATTGGCTATCTCAAGTTACAAGCAGAGTACTTATCGTCCTCCCGGTGTTGTGTTTGTCGGCGATAATAATGACGACGCTAGGGAATGGTTTTAAATTTTTGCATAGGGACTCGGGCCTAGATATGAGTGCGCTTTAGCGAGTTCTAAATACACAGCAATCATCATAATCTAAAAGCACTCATGTCACTGGCTCCGGCTCATATCCCATTTCACACCCGTGAAAAAGATCCCATCCCGGGCCAAATTGTTTGCGTATCCACGATTCCCCTCTTTTCCCCACACGTGATAGTATGATCACATTATTATGATGTGCTACATATTTCTTGAAATGAAGAAGGCAAGCGGGACTCATTTCCAAAGCTAAAGCTCCAACTAAGCCCTATCATTTAGTTTCATGAATATTCCTCGGGAAAAAAGGTAGGATGCTTTTTTCCGGATGGGATA